>MU744112.1:34763-73959 GCA_026770625.1 Nicotiana glauca | reverse complement strand
CTATCTAGCCCCCCCCCCCCCATAATGACATTCTAATTATTTAATATTAATACAAGTATCTTATTTACCAGAAAAAATAATGTAAAAGTTCTATAAATTCGACAGACATAAATAACACTCACAATGATTTGGATCTCTATGCTTGACGTTCATAAAGTCTTTCAATTGTTCAAACAATACTAATTCAGGCAATGATTCAATATGATTACTGTCTGAATTGCAATCAAACAATATATGACAACTAAAATATTTCCAACAGACTTGCTTTGAAGTTAGAAAAGAAGTTATACCTACTAGTATCAGATTGTAATACAATCCTTAATCCTTTGGCTCCTCCTTATGATCTCCAAGAAGAAAAGGAGAATACATGAAAAAACTTGAGGGGACTATTATTGAACAACACTTGTAGATAGCAAGCTAAATATTGCCATGTCTCTTGATTTCTCCTTAATATTCATGAACTTTCTTAGACCACCTTATCTCAAGAACCCAACTTTTTCTAGGACTCTTTGTGATCCTTTATTGTCTATATCCACAAAGCCTCAAGCCTCTCAAATTTGAACATGGTAGTGGCCACCATTTTCACTGCTCTTGTCACAATCCCTTTGCCCCAGTACTTGTAAGCCAAGATATATCCAAGTTCAGCTCTACAATGATTACAACTAGAATTTGGTGTCACAGATATTGCCCCAATTTTCATGTTTTTAATGCAGATACCTCTCAACCATAGATAGGGAATAGCACTATTCTTGATATAATCCAAAGCTTGGTCTTTGGAAGTGTAAGTATCCCAGATGCAAAAAATGGCTGACTTTTTCATCTTTTTCCCACTTCAGAAATTATCCACATTAGACGGTTCAATTTGGCTGAGAGTGATTTCAGTGAATTCATGTTCCCTTTCTTTTCCCTTCTGGTTTGCTATCCATATTCTTATTGCTCTTCTCCAGGAACTCTATGTAAAAATGAGAACAATCAAAATTACAAGTATCACAGTTATGGGGACAATTTTGGAATAAAGGCTTTGCAAATTGCAATGGTGAAATTTATGATGAAAATTTGAGTGAAGGGCTCAATTTTGGTGGTCTTTTTTGGACTATTCTATACTTGGAGTGAAAGGCAAGATGTGTATAAAACATAGAATTTCCAAGAAAAGTTGACCAAAAAGAGCTACGATATTGTATACGGTTACCCAACTTTACAAATTTATCGAGATCAGTGTGAAGGATCGAAGATTGATCCCGTAATAGATCAGATCAAAGCATGAGAACAAATACCGAGTTTGAGATTCTAGGTACCTGTCAAAATCGAGTTCGGTAGTGATTGAGACCAAATGAGACAGATATCGAGTAAATCAGAGGTAGCATAATAATAGAAAGGCGAGATATCTGTGACTGGTCGGAGATCGTGGCAGAAATCTCGGAATACTAGCTAATCATAGGATTTCCTTCTTTAATTAGAGTTATACCATAATTAGGATTCCTCTACTATATAAAGAGGAGTCCCAATCATTTGTAGGGCACATACATTCTAAGATACCAGAGCAATATAAAACTTTCTCTTTAATTTATACTCGTGTTCATCAGCTTGCTTATATTTTTAACTATTCTTATTCCAATAAGCTTAAGGGTATCCGAACTCGAAGGCTGAATTCCATTCAACCACTAGTTTGCTTTATGTTATTGTTAATTTTTATTACTAATCTTTTCATTTATCAAATGGTGTTAGGTGAAATCACGTTTCCTTAAAACCACATTATTAAGTTTAATTGTTATTCAATTTTAAGGATAAACATTTTGGTGTCCACCGTGGAGCTAAGGATAATAGTGATTGCCTAGTATTAATTATCATAACACACACTACTTTACGCTTGTTTTCGTAAGTGTCTTTGATTTCAGGAATCAACGTGTCAAACTTTCAAGTAGCATCCACTCATACAGACAAAGGCTTTGGTCTTCATGGTGAGAATGAAAATGTTGTCGCCCCGGGGAACAGAGTTCCTCCATCAACCCCGACGGAGCACCGACCATAGACCTAGTTGATGTCAGCTCTCGTATAGCCATTAATGGGAATTTGGGTGTCGACCTTAAGAATAGCATCTGCAGGGATGCTCGAGCAGCCGATCAGATCGTGCATAACGGTGAAGAAGGTGGAATTAGCCTTTGAATGATATTCGTGATGTTGTAGACTCAACAAACTACGATAGCACAATTGTAAAATCAGAATCGAGCACCAAGCAGAATTGAGCTCAAAACATCGCAAGAAGTTATTCATAGAGCCGAACCTATACTAGAGAAATCAATGAATTGGGGGTTAACCCCATTGTTATAAAAATGCTCGAGGAGCTCACTAAATAGATTAAATCAGGTGAAAAGAAAATCGAGGCTAATGATAAAAAGGTAGAGACGTACAACTCTGGTTTGACCGAATATCGGGGGCACCACCGATTCTAAAGGGTTTGGATTCGAAGAAGTTCGTGCAGAAGTCTTCCCCTCCAAGTGCAGCCTCGAAGCCCATCCCGAAAAAATTCCGTATATCAGAAATTCCCAAATATAGTGGGACCACCGACCCTAATAAGCATGTCACTTCTTATACATGCGCAATAAAGAGGAATGACTTAGAAGATGATGAGATTGAATACCTTCTATTGAATTTTTTTGGAGAAACCTTATCGAAAGGGGCGATGATATGGTACTACAATTTACTGGCCAATTCTATTAATCCATTCTCCATGCTCGCAGATTCCTTTGTAAAGGCACGCCGTAGCAATAAAGGTTGCGACTAGGAAGTCAGACCTTTTAAAAGTGAGACAAAAGGACAACAAAATGATAACGGAATTCATATCTTGTTTCCAGATGGAATGCATGGACCTACCCCTGGTCACAGATGATTTGGTTGTTCAAGCCTTCACTCAAGGTTTGAATGAATGAAGTTCAACAGAATCACGACAACTAAAGTAGAATTTAATTAAGTATCCAGCTGTGACCTGGGTCGATGTACAAAATCGATACTAGTCGAAGATCAGAGTTGAGGATAATCATTTGGTAACCTTTCCAGTTCCATTTACTCAAATAGGACCGCCGGCAAAATTCAAAGGGGCATTGATAGAGAACCCCGATCGAATAAAGATCGGTACAAGCCATACAACACAGATCATAAAAATAGCAGCCCAGGATGTAATCCCATTCAAAATGATTGAAGGATTGATCGAGGACAGAGCTCTCGAGGGCTCATGAGTAAAAGTGGCTTCGATAAACATGTCGAGCCCACACAAGCACCACGACTATCAGAATACAACTTCAGGATCGATGCATCAGGTATTATGTCAGCCATTGGACAGATTAAGGATACTAGATGGGCTAGACCTCTACAGAACGATCCAACTCAAAAGGAACCCTAATCAAATATGCAAATACCATGGTACCCATGGACAAAAAACCAAAGATTGCAAACAGCTGAGGGAGGAGGTAGCTCTTTTATTCAACGAGAGTCACCCTCGAGAATTCTTAAGTGATCGTGCCAAGAATCACTTCAAAAATAGGGATTCACTAGGTAGAATGAGCAGGAAGAGCCATAGCATGTGATTCATATGTTCGTTAGAGGGGTCGATATCTCTCAAGGGCTGGTATTTAAACGCACCAAGGTGACTATCACAAGGGAAAAGCAAACTCGGTACTACTTAATAGAAGAAACCTTGTCTTTCAATGACGACGATGCAGAATGGATCAAACAACCTCACAATGAAGCACTGGTAATATCTATCCTGATGAATAAAATTCAAGTTAAACGTGTGTTGATTGATCTAGGTAGCTTGACAAACATTATTCGATCAAGAGTTGTAGAACAACTCGATCTCTAAGATCAAATCGTGCCCGCAGCTCGGGTACTTAACAGCTTCAACATGGCAAGTGAAACCACCAAAAGGGAAATTGTTTTTCCAGTAAAATTGGCCGGGACTATCCAGGAAATAAAGTTCCATGTAGTCAAAGGTGACATGAGGTACAACGCGCTGCTTAAAAGGCCTTGGATTCATAATATAAGGTCAGTGCCCTTGATGCTTCATCAAGTCTTGAAATTCCTGACATCAGAAGAAATCAAAACTATGCACGGTGAACAACCCACCACCTAAGAAATATTTGCAATCGACAAAGTAGTACCGGTATCTGTGCTTTCATCAATAAAGGGATCAGAGTCGAAGGGAAAGCAAGAAGTCAAATAGCAACAACACCTGCCGGCCTCGGCCTAATCAGAGGAGCAGGAAAATTTTGAGGATGATGAGTATATGATACCTCGAACCTTCATAATCATATTGTGATGCAATAAAGTCAACGGTCGAAGAACTGGAGCAAATCACACTGATCGAGCATCTGCTCGATCAAAAGGTATATCTGGCCATGGGGTTAACCCCCGAGCTCAAGAAAAAACTCGTTCAATTCTTTTTAAATAACATAGATTGTTTTTCTTGGTCCCACCTAGATATGATAGGGATCCCACCGAAAATCACTATCTATCGATTGAGCTTGAACCTAAAGTTCCGACCGGTAAAGCAAAGAAAAGGCCCAGTCTGAGGTTAAGCATGCGTTCATCAAGGATGAGGTAACAAAACTTCTCAATATAGGAATACATTCGGTAGGTAAAATATCCTGAATAGTTAGCAAATGTAGTTGTAGTCCATAAAAAGGGAACAAACTTAGAATATGCATAGACTATAAGGATTTAAACAAGGCATGCCCTAAAGATTCCTTTCCTTTGCCGAATATTGATCGCATGATCGATGCCACCCCCGGCCATGAGATCCTTAGTTTTATCGATGCCTACTCCGGGTACAATCAAATACAAATTAACCCGGGGGATTAGGAAAAGACTTCGTTCATCACTAAGTACGACACCTATTGCTATAATGTAATGCTATTTGGACTAAAAAATGCTGGTGCTACTTATCAACGCCTAGTAAATCGAATATTGGAAGAACAAATAGGTAAATCAATGGAGGTTTATATTGATGATATACTAGTCAAGTCCCTGCGGACAAAGGACCATTTAAAACATTTGTAGGAGACCTTCGACATACTGAGAAAGTACAACATAAAGCTCAACCCAGAGAAATATACGTTTGGGGTCGGTTCGGGCAAGTTCCTCAGCTTCATGATATCAATTCGGGGGATTGAAATCAACCCCGATAAAATCAAGGCGATTCAAGACATCATAGTTTTCGAGAATGTCAAGGTTGTACAATGGTTAACAGGGCGCATAGCCACCTAGATCGATTTATTTCTAGGTCCTCAGATAGGAGCCACCGGTTCTTCTCACTGATTAAGAAGAAGAGCAATTTCGCATGGACCCCAGAATATCAATAGGCCTTGGAGGAAATCAAATGATACCTATTGAGCCCGCCATTGCTTCACACCCCGAAGGTGGACGAGCAACTTTGCTTATACTTAGCGGTCTTGGAGATAGCAGTAAAAGGGCTCTTAGTTTGAGAAGAGCAAAGTACTCAATTTCCCGTTTACTATGTTAGTTGGACCGTAGGTGAAGCTGATACCCGATACCCACACTTAGAAAAATTAGTGATTGCTTTAATAAGCGCCTCTAGGAAATTAAAACCATACTTTCAGTGTCACCCAATTTGTGTTGTAACCACATATCCCCTTTGCAACATTTTGCACAAGCCCAAACTCTCGAGTTGATTGGCCAAATGGGCCATCGAGATCAGCAGGTACGATATCGGGTATCAACCCCTAACGGTCATCAAGTGACAAAACTTTGCAAACTTCATGGACGACTTCACGCCAACCCTCGTACCCTAGGTCGAAAAGGATCTATTATTAAAATCGGGTACATCATCGAGGGTGTGGACCCTCTTTACAGATGGCTCTTCAAAGGTGAGGAGGTCCGGCTAGGCATCATTTTGAAGCCACCCACAGGTAATAAAATTAGTCAGTCTATCAAAACTTTGTAATTAACTAAAAATGAGGTTGATTTTAAGACCATGATTGTAGGTCTCGAGCTAGCTAAGATCTTGGGGGTGAAGGTCATCAAGGCTAAGTGCGACTCCCAAATTATAGTAAATCAAGTCGACAAAACTTTCGAGGTTCAAGAAGATCAAATGCAGAGGTACTTGGAAAAACTACAAGTATCTCTACATCGAATTAAAGAATGGACACTACAGCACATACCTCGAGAATAAAATAGCGAGGCCGATGCCCTTACAAATTTAGGGTCGTCAATTGAAGATGGTGAACTTAGCTCGGGAACTGTTGTACAACTTTTAAGGTTAGTAATCGAAGAAGGACACACCGAAATAAACTCCAAAAGTTTAACCTGGGAATGGAGGAATAAGTACATTGAATACCTAAAGAACGAGAAGCTTTCATGGGATCCTAAAGAATCGAGGACTCTATGCATAAAGGCTGCACGATTCACATTGGCAGAGGATGGAACACTGTATAGGAGAACGTTCGATGGACCATTAGAAAAATGTTTGGGACTAGGAGATACCGACTACGTTCTACGGGAAATTCACGAGGGCACCTGCAAAAATCATTCTGGTGCCGAGTTATTGGTTCACAAAGTCATTAGAGCAGGGTACTATTGGGTCGATATGGAGAAGGACACTACAGAATTTGTTTGAACGTGTGACGGATGTCAAAGGTCGATGATCCACCAGCTCGGAGAGCAACTCCACATAGTCCTATCCCCATGGCCGTTCATGAAATAGGGGATGGATATCGTCGGCCCTCTACCATTGGCCCTGGGTACATCTAATTTCATTTTGTTTATGACTGACTATTTCTCTAAGTAGGTTGAAGCACAAGCCTTCGAGAAAGTTAAAGAAATAAAAGTCGTAGACTTTATCTGGGACCACATTATATGGCAATTCAGAATGCCTGCCGAGATTGTATGCGACAATAGAAAGTAATTTGTTGGTAGCAAAGAGACAAAGTTTTTTGAAGACCATAAAATAAAAAGGACCCTATCAACGCCATATCATCCTAGTAGGAATGGACAGGCTGAATCGACAAACAAGACCGTCATTCAAAATCTAAAGAAAAGATTGAACGATGCTAAAGGAAAATAGAGAGAAATATTGTCGGAGGTCCTTTGGGCGTATCGAACAACGTTGAAATCCAGTACGGAGGCAACACTGTTATCTTTACTCTATGGTGTTGAAGCTCTAATCCCGGTCGAAGTCAGGGAACCTAGCTTCGGGTTTTGATATGCAACGAAAGAGTCAAATCATGACGTTATAAATACCAGCCTCGAATTGCTAGATGAAAGCCAAGAATCTGCCTCGTACAAATGGTCGCACGGAAATAGCGGATCGAAAGGTATTACAACCGAAGAGCCAATCTTTGACACTTTAAAATCGGGGACTTAGTTCTAAAAAAGGTCACCCTTAATACTCGATACCCTAACGAAGGAAAAATTGTTTCGAACTGCCAAGGACCATATCAAGTCCTCGATACCAGTGGAAATGGATCCTGCAAACTTGGCATGACGGACGACGAGCAATTACCAAACAATTGGAACATATCACTCCTCAAATGATATTACTGCTAAGGTATGACCTTCTCCATTTTAATTTATATTTTATACTAACCAAATGTAGGTGTTCAATCGAAGACATCAAAGGATTCTTCGTCAAAAAGTCCTTAGGTCTGAAAGCACGCATAGACCTCCTGTTCCCTTGGGCCAGTTTTTTGTCCCAAATGGGTTTTTTCCTGCGAGGTTTTTAATGAGGAGCCCATTGTTCATGCTAACTTAGCAATCCAACAGTATTCAAGGCTTCATTACAATCAACCTCAAATACTGGGGGGAATCACTCTCTAATGTCGACTTTGTTATAAGGAAGATACTTCGTGACGACAGAGTCTAGATAGGTAAAACTTAGTAAGCGCCAAATGGTCAAACGAACCGTGCCCATATAGATTACTCGAGCCCTAAAGGCAAACATGTATGCATGTATAATCTATTGAGAGAAGTATTTTTCCTTGCCAAATATTTCATGCATTAGAAAAATTTTTACTTTATAATTTCATACTTTTTGTCTGTTGTGGAAACAGGCTTAAGGGCCAATCACAACTAAAGTTCAAACAACTTACCCTGTACTCGGGGACTGCCGTCCAAAAAATTAATGTAATCGAACTACTAAAATCTTGGGATTATAAGACCTTAAAAAGGCAACCCTCATTTTTATAGGCCACGACCACGTCCACCCTACTTGGGGACTGACACTTCAAACAAGTTCAAAGTGTAATCAGAAAATAAGCCAAGAAGCAAATTATAAGTTAAAGGCTACAACCAAACTAATACGGTTCCGAGGCGTCAGAATTTCATAATGAAATAGGCCTTCTAATATCTTCACAAAATTGGTTAAAAGGGCTACCCTTGGCAAAATTATAAAGGGTTTTGATAACATTAACACTCGAAAACACTAAGGGGTACCACATTGTTCGAGCTCTCGAACAACCTTATTTCATGCTAGGCATAAAAAATTTCTATATAGTTAATGTTGTTTGAGCCAAAAAGGGAAAAAGCCATTCTTTCAAGGCCATGCCAACCTAATTCAAAATTCATAAGGGCCATGTTATTTTTAAGTTTGAGGGACCATCCCCACTTAATTACGACATAAAGGTTATCCCACTTCGAGATTCGAGCAAGTACTCACTCGACATTAGTTCGTTTTCAAGCCAAATCGCCTGAACCTCTAATATTTCACAAGGCATAAATAAAATAAAGTAAAGACAAAATGGAAAGGGAAAGAAAAGACCTTTTATATATCAAATAGTTATTTACAAGGGCAACATGGCCCGATCAAAATTTACAAAAAGATCCTAAACACTTAATCTTCTCCAGGAGCAACATCTCATCCTCAGAGCCTTCTCCACTCCCGAAATCATCATCATCATAATAGAGCAGCGCTTTGGCTTCAGGCTCAAGCTCTTTCGTATTCTTGATCTTGACAGCAAGGTCAAAGTTGCTAGCGTGAATTTCCTCAAGAGTCTCTCTTCGAGACTGGCATTTGACATGCTCGACAATCTGTATGCTCGAGTCTGAGCAGCATCGACAACTTCTTTTACTCAAGCTTGAGCGGCCTCAACATTAGATCGGTAGACAACCACGATCTCCTCAACATCGACCTTAGCCGTCTCAGCCTCAAATTTTGCCACTGTAAGCTCCGTGTCCAACCAAGCCTGTAGCTCCTCAATTTTCTTGGCTTGCTCCAAGTTCTTCTCTTTCATGCCTTGGAGTTGTCTTTCGGTTGAGGATAACTGAGCTCGAGCAGCCTCTTTCTCTAAGGCAAGGCGGTCCATCTTTTGCTTCCATGCTATAGTCTGCATCTTTACCTCATCTACCTCTCCTCGGAGTTGCATGATCGTTTCGTGTAGCCGTTGGACCTATGAGATTGAATCATTAGCCATCGCTCCCAAACCAAGGCCATAAACATCTAAGACTTTATTTACCTGCTGGGTCAGTTTGCTTTGTTCTTTCTGGGCCACGGCCAGCTCAACTCAGAGGTTTTTGATTTCTTTTTCTTTTTGCTTACCGAGAAGCTTGAGGGCATTTTTCTCCTTGACAAGCCCTTGAATTTCATCCTCATATCAGCTCAACTCTCTTTGAGACTTAAAGAAAGCCTCATAATGAAGTATCGATGCCTACAGAAATAGAAGGAAAATGTCACGCCCCAACCTCGGGAGGCGCGACCGGCGCTCAATCAAGTGAACCCGACTGAGCAAGCCTTACCGAACACTTTCTACCCCAAATCAATATGAATATGGAAACCATGCCTTTCATTAATTTAGACGAGAATACATGGTGCATACTGCATCATTGGTTCATTTTATGTCACAAAGATTTACCGTACCTAAGCTAGCTTCAAGGATTCTATAAGAGTTACAGTTTATAGAGATCACAAGTTTAAGATTACAACATATATAGTGGACTCCCGGAACACCCGTACATAACCCAAACTAGTGTCTTTGGAGCCTCTAAAGATACAACAGATAAACATAACTATGCCGGCAACAAGGTCCCGGCTATACCTCAAAAGTGGAAAGCTGTAATAACAAAAGATACACCATATATCCCCATGGAAGAAAAAGTGGCTCACCAAGACTTCAAGTAGAGAAATGCTCCGCTACAAATGATCGACGCTATCCGCTATGGAGCCACCTACAATCATAACACGAATGTAGCGCCCCCAGCAAAAGGGACGTCAGTACATTTGAATTGTACTGGTATGTATAACTAAACACCATTTTACTAGAAAGAACTATCAAATAAATACAAACAATTAATACGGCCAAATTAAGAAACAATTCATATAATCTTTCATACAATTTCCACAACATAGATTTGGGCATATCTATCACATGTTCACCACTATTCTCATTACCACCCCCATCTCGGGCGGAATCCGGCCACGACCTGACCGGCTAGGTCACCTCATTGGAGGCATTATTCTCAATCAATAATTCATTTCCCTTATCCGGAATTCAATATCAGCACATTACCACCATGTGTGCGTCATGGTGTCCGATCATGACCCGATCGGCTAGGTCACCTCATTGGAGGCATTAATCCATTCTCATTAGTCAACACTTCAAGTCTTTATCCCACACATATTATAACAATTCTTGGGGCACTCATGGCCACCATCACCACATTTTTTCCCCTTTTCAATATTCATCTTACAAGTTGTGGTCATAGACATACATATCAAGGATAATTCAAGTTGCAATCACAGGTAAGTGAGCACATAGCTAGCATGAATAATTCTTTGTGTCAATGTTGGCTTATAGCCCAAGTATTTCAACACATAACAGTACTTTTCATCATTATCTAATTGTCAAGATTTGGCACATTATTAACATTGAGGCACTCCCTTCACGAATATGTATAGATATATGCAGATCAATTAGTGTGTAATGACAATCAATACACTAGCCAATTCAACTCTTACCATACTTTCGTAATGACAACAGAGCTCAATTTCTAATAAAAATGGGTTTTAGCCATACATACCTCAATAAAGCTTTTCCTTACTCTTTTACAATTTCCGGAACTCTTAGCACTTCGATCTACTGAGTAAGAATTACAAATTAAATCGAGAATTTGAGACGAAACTGAAGTTCTAGCTTGGTTTGAGCATATCATCAAACACTAAAGGTGCATTGTGATTTTAGCCCCTTTTTGTGAGGAACTTCTATCATTTTATACCCCCAGCTGCCTTCTTTTTAGTTTCTACCTTCCAATATCCTATGGTTTGACATGCATGTAGAGAACATCATTCTTATACTCTTGAATTACTTTTCTACTAGCCCCATGTACCTAAGTGTAGAAATAAGAGCTGAGATTATGAATCTTACCTCTTGGGAATGAAAATTTAGGTGTCTTCACTTGATTTTCTTCAATGTTTTAGCAAGGCTCAAGGGGAATTTGATGGGAGACACTTTCCACCTCTAAGACCCTCTCCCTATCTCTCTAAAAGTCTCAGAAGAATTGCTCAAAATGAGCTATAATATCGAATATATCGACAGGGAGATCGGCTAAAAATTATAAAATTGGAGCCTCGAGTCAAATATGCGATCGCAGAGTAAACGTGTGGTCCGCATAATGGACCACAAAATGCTCCCCAAAAACTAAACATTCTGACTCAGTCTGCGGTAAGAATGCGGTCCGCATTCATGTTCTACGGTCGCAAAGTGCACCGCAGAACTAACCTTCGCAAAATTTAAAGGAAAATATACGACGACTATGCGGTCCACATTTCGATTATGCGACCGCATTTCGACCGCATAACTGACTTCAATTTTAACCAATATTCTGCCTCACTCTGCGGCAGATATGCGGTCCACATTTTGATTATGCGACCGCATTCTGGACCGCATTTCTTGCATTTTATGGAAACTTATTCTTGACTTTTTAATGCATTATTCAGTGTAAAAAGGTCTGTGCCGCGGTGAGCTTGCGAGCCGCGAAGTATATTTATGAATTGTTAACACATACTCCTAACTTAGCACCACGAAATTCGGGTTTTTGAACAGGGATTTCACGGGGCCTTACAGAAAAAAATTAGGCCAGGAGATAAAAACATAAGTATGAAGATCGGCGTTAACGAATTACTCGATTCAAAGCTTTCTGGTCCTCATTGAAGAGATACGGTTCTCCCACCTTGTCCATCAAAGTTTGATCTTCCTCGGTCACCAAACTTTAAGGTAACTGGCCATCCCTATGGGGGCGGGAAATATTCATGAATCCTCCAAGATCATAATAATAATAGTCCATTTTCACTCGGGATCAACACTGAGGGCCGAAAATTGGCTGGTCAATCTAAAACTTGAAGATAATTTGCCCAAGCTCCTCCTCGGTACTTCCAATTCATTCAAGCCAGCGACATCGTTGACCCCGATAAAACAAACTTGGACAAGGTCCTCCCCTCCGAGGGCGCCTTCTACCTAAGGGTTCTTCGTTGCCTGAGCCTCCCGAACTTCCCCTTTCGAGAATGAACGAAATGACAGGGAGTCTGCGACTTCTATTATACCAAGTGAGTCACTTAGGGCATTCTCTTTATTTCAAAGGGCCTCGGAGACGGACCTTTCGGACATACCTGACGACTGCTCATTTTGGTGGGAGGCATCTTCAGTCTCCAACAACTCCAGGACTTTGCCCAAATCCTCTTCCAAGACCCCCTTGGTTCGAGGCAGAATCTCTTCAACCCTCACCGACTTAGAGGCCTTTAGGGCCCCCGTGTTACTCTTCACTCGGGCCGCCATCTCAGACTGTCGTCTTTATTTTCTTCTTCTTCCTCTCTTAGACATTGAACTACCTCCACAGGCAGGGCAATGGTGTCTTTCTTTGTCTTACGAGCAGAATTTTTCTTGGGCTTTGGATCCTTGGAGGTTGAGATATTTTTCCTCTTCTTATCCTTTATTGATTTCGATACCGGGGGCGAAATCTCCTCCTCACCAAACAAGGCCTCATTGGCACATCCTTCTCGATACCTGCAAAATAAAAACAAGTATGAGAAGTAATTCAAACAACGATCAAAGTTATCAAGATATGCAAAAACTTACCATGGCTTCGGGCCTCCCATCGACCTTTCGATAATTTGCACCATACGCGCTGAGTGATCGGGTCCAAGCCTACACTATTGAGTAGAGAGGGTGGTCGATGCAGTTTTAACCCAACTAGGTCGAGATCGAATCAACATGGAGTTAATAACTGGAATTAGGTTTATATCTAAGCTAAATGCAAGCTTTGAGTCTAAGTACGCTTCCACAAGTTTTGGGTTTGATTTCTACTTCTAACTTTACTCTAATTTATGCAATGATTGAAACTAAGGACAATATTTTTGTTGTTGATTTTCAAGAGTTTAAAGAGACTAGGGTAGTGACTTCTACCTTGGTGGATATCGAACGAGTTGCAAGAATCTAGGGCAAGCTTGATTAGTTGGGGTCGTAATATAGCTATCACACCCGGTACTCATTCTATACCTCTCTGTAGTTTGAGTGATTTTGCCCAATTTGGCTTTCTCAATCCAAATGGGTATTCATGCAATTCAAGTGATATTAGCTCAAATCGGGTATTACTATCTCTAGGTTTAACCCTTTAATTAGGCCTATCAATTTCTTGAGTTCACCCCAATACCTTCAAGCATTTTTTGCCTAATACACATGTAAAAGAGAGCAAATACTAGGTTACAATGCCTACTTATCAACTCCTCCACACTTGAGCTTTTGCTTGTGCTCAAGCAAATAAGGTAATTTCTACCTCCACTAGAACAAAGGAATATTTTAGCTGGCCTAAGGTGAATCAATCATGCATCAATTGGAACTAACAATTAACCTCAACACAAATGAATTATCAACAACACCATGTTTTGACCTTTTGAGTACCATAGTTCTATTATGACACTAGAGCATCAAGAGTTGACTTAATTCACCAAAGAAGCTTGCTATATTATGTAGGTCACTGGGGAACCCAAAATCCTCCTCCTCTACTCTCTGTAAGCAAATCTCACTTTAGAATGTAACACTCAAAACAAAGATTGTGAAGAAGTACGATCATCTCTCTCAAAAGAATGTCACAAGTCCGGCTCTAAGTACCATAAGGTTGCCCCTTATATAAATCACCACTAATGTAAGCTCACTCAACTCAAAATCATATAGGGATTTTATGAGAATGTAGTGAAGGATTTTGGATCAAAGTAGGACTTATCAGTATATGGTGGTTTCATCTTTCCTTAAGCACTCCATTTTCTCATTTCGGCTCATACTTTCTTGACTCTTTGAGTCATTTTCTTCTTCCTTATGGGAGCTAGAGAGACACACTGTCACTCTTTCTTGCTCATTATAATGATTTTTCTCCTTTCTAATCATTCCATGCCTTTCATCATTGCTTTCTTTGAATACCTTCGACTTTCTATCTTATTCACTTTCTTTTTTTGACATATTTCTTTTTGCCTTTTCTTTCTTTTCTTTGCCTTCCCTTTTCTTCATTTCTTTTTGTTCTTTGTACCTTTTATCATATTAACATTCCTTTTCTCTCCCCCAAACTTATGCTTTTGCCTATTGTTTATCAAGAATGCCAAGGAAAGATCCAGTGCCAAGAGAGGGTCATTATAAAACGTATAAAGGCTTGTAATGTGGTTATTGAAAGGAAAAGAACTTCGGCTCAAAGGGGTTGACTAGGGATATCATATTGGTAGGCTATGGAATCTTTCAAGTTTCAAATTGGATCAAGGAAAGCCTACAATAATTTCTCAAGTCGAGCTACACTTAGAATTTCTCCTAGACAAACATTCATGGCAAGTTTTAGACTTATTGGTACGGAACTTGGACATGCAATTGAATACCTCACCTCAGAAGCTGATGGATTGTTAAAGAGAATAGAGTAGAGGGTCCATAACAAACCAAGCTAAGATTTAACATCACAAATGGCTCAAAGGAACCACTCGATGATTGTTTTAGTCAACACAAGAGTCTAAAGGTCACAACTAGAGCTATTATTTGCCAATCACTTGTTTCTAACCATAAGATCAAAGGTACATGTGTTAGTACCAAGTGATGAGACACTTTTATTTATTACTGCTATATATACCAAAACATAAAGAAAACGGACTCAATCCCTTAAGAAGGTTGTCACACCATCCATCGCTGGGAAGATCCACCTGGTTTACACAACATCCACCTTTGAAAAGAACCGTGGCATTAAGAAAACCAAAGGTTTATCTTCAACCCAAAACTTAAAAAGAAGCTAACAAATAAAAAAGAATCTACTGAAGTAAATAAGAACCTATGCTACTAAGGGAAAATAACAAAAGAAGTTATGAAGTAAACTGAATATGTACAAAATGAAGTAAAACGAATCTATACATAAATGGAAATGAATATATACATCAAATGGTAAAATATATACATACCAAAAGTGAAAATAAAGAATATATACATACCAAAAGTGAAAATAAAGAATATATACATACCAAAAGTGAAAACAAAGATAAATAAAGATAAAGAGAAATAGTATAATGGTTATTGCATACCAAATGTCACCAAATCAAAATGGACCACCCCCGAATGAAAAATAGCATTGTATTCAATGCTCATAACAAATAAGAACAAGGAAAATGGGTAGAGAGTAGAGAAAACTCCCTATGTGATCTATGTCTGCATCGGATCCTCAACATCAGCACCCTCTGTATCCTCTAACTAGATCTCCACATCCTCTGACTAGGGGACTACGGGGTTGTTGAGCATTTGAATCAACTCCTCAGTAGTGTGTAATGTAGCAGCTGGCTCCTCGGATTGACCGGCTGCTGCCCCTGGTGCCTCGGGCTCTGCTGCATATGTTGTTGGGATTGTCTCCTTCATGAGAAGGTCCATTGGCAAATCTCCTGCATGTGCAATTTTCTCAATCTCCTTAGCCAACTTATCCACAGACTTCTTTGAGGCCTGAGACTTCTTCATCTTCCTAACCTACTTGGCCAGGTCTGCAATGAACTTCCATGTGTATCAAGAGTCTCTAGGATTTTCTTCTGGTTGTCCATAATCATCTTCAATGATCCCTCCACTGATGAAGGTACCTGAAGCATTGTTAGGGCTGAAAACTGTGTTGCCACTGCACTGGATATGACAGTCAGCTTTATGGTAGCTACCTGCATCCAGTTGTTGAGACTGGATACTGTCTGGGAAACCCTTAGTGCAGTCTGAGGGTAGGTGGAAGATAAAGGCACTGGTAGTGGCAATGATATAGATGGTCCGGAAGATGGAGGAGGCATGGCTACTGCTCCACTAGAAGTACCGGTTGTTGTGGAGGACTTGGCAACTGATCTAGTGGCCAGTATCCCTGTCTCTTCAGATTGGCCAGTGGAGGTAGTGACTTTACCCTTGAATTTAGGGTTGTCCGCTCCTTGGAGGTACTACCATGAGAAAGGTTTTTTAGTCTTCACCTCCCCATAAAAATGCCTCGGCTCTACCCCTTGATCTTTGAAATATTTAGTGAGGAAGTTGGGGTAGGGATAAGATATTTCTTCTTTCTGGACTGCATTAGAGATGTTGTAGGACATTAAGTTTCCTACATTGATAGGATATCCTACCATGATGGAAGTTACCAATACTTCTTGGGAAATTGGAAGGACATTTTCATGCTGGTAAGGGTCAAGACGGCTGCACACAAATGTTTGCCACCCTGTTGCTTCAAAGTTAAGGCTGGATCTAACAATTGGTACTCATACTGTGAGCCATACATGTGTTGTCCCCAGAATAACAAGTATTTCAGCTAGACATGGGCGAGCTGCCTCACCCAAGGCTAGCTTCTCCAGGTATTGCACAACCTCAACCTCTTCAAACCCTACGTATTTGTTCGATGATTGGCCATCAAATTGGATTTTCAAGTTCCAGACCTTCCTCACTTTGTACCCTTTTTGATGTGGGCAACATTGGCATTAAACTTTTTTGACGAGCTATTCATTGGCATCACGCAGATGACTGGTGATCTATTTCCATACTTTTCTCTTCGTAAAGTGCTTTAGGACGTCTGGATTGTGCTGGCTTAGGTATTTAGTTATGAACTGTCACTCAAGAGTGAGCGACCTTTGGGTTCACCATTCCCGAAATTTGGCATAAGCCTTCTCACTAACTAACCTATCAGTCAACGCCCCCGGGTTCCTCGATATAGCCAGGACTCCCACAATTATATCACCCCCTCTCCCGTCATCCAGGACTTCATTCTCGTCATCTAAATTGATTGCAGCTGGGAAGCATGTGAGGAGAGGGTTCAGAATCTTCACTTCCCTTTTTCGAACCCTCAGAGGAGGAGGACTCATCAACCAAATACAATCTCCCGGAGAATTGTTTAGGGATTTATTGGGACTGGACTTCCAACTGTGCTTTCCTGAAGTTTCCTTCAGAAGCTTCCCCAGAGGGGACATACTCATTAGTCTCAAAAGTCTCCGGGGATCTATTGGTGGTTTCTTTCTTGCCGATTATCTTTTGAACTAATAGAGGTATGTTGGGTTTGCCTCGACCCCGACCTCGGGAGGGTTCTTTACTCCCTTTGGAAGTATCACCTCGACCTTGGGAATACACCATTATCTGTAATACACAAGTAGTGAAAGTCTGTCAGAATTGGGGTTCAACACGTGTTAATGAATTACAGTTGAAAAGAAAGGTATTGCCTCTTAGAATAGGGCAGCACGGACCGTACAAAAGTGAGTGCGCCCGCGGACTACCCATCGCTGACGGCACAAAATTGAATACGGCCATGGAGATACTAGGTTCAGACTACTGGTGAAGTTACCCAACCGCGAACAGCATAAAACTAAGCGCAGCCGCATAATACCCTTCTCGGGCCGCATAATTTTAAGTGCGGCCACGTAAACACTTTGTTGGGTTTTTGAAATTCAACTATGCGGACCGCACAAAATTAGGTGCGGCCATGAAAAACCAACTGCGGACCGCACAAAAGTGAGTGCAATCGCGGACTCTAAGCAACTAATAGTACTTTTAAACTAGGGTATCGCAGACCTCACAAATATTTGTATGCGACCACATACCCCATTGCGGACCGCACAAAATTGTGTGCAATCGCAAAATTTAAATCACATCGGCACCGAGGTACGATTAATACAAGGAGTTTCACTAATTAGTCATGATTTATGGCAATTAGACAATAAAATCTACTGACCCCGGCCCCCATTATAGATTCAAACACTACCCATATGTTTCTAAGCAAGAATTAAACATCCATTTGACATATTTGGCATGAACCTTACCCTAGATAAAGAAGAAAACTAAAACAGAGAGAAAGGAAAAGAAAAAAATGAAATTAATTCATTGAAATGAACATACCAATAGTGAAATGTAGTAGCAAATCAACACTTGATGAGTAAAAATTTAGATTAAAAATAAGGAAGTGCAATGTGCTTTAGGTTTGCTTGAGAGGTCAGAGTGAGTAAAGTGTGAATAGTTTCAAGAAGTACTATTTATACTCTCACCCCAGTGACCCACCAACTTACGTGAGTGTGTCCACACAATTTTGGTGCGGTCCGCAGTCTTTAGTTTTTGTAGATTAGCATTAGATTTATTAACGCGGTCCGCTTAAAAATGGTTGCGGCCACACAATTTGTGCGGTCTGCGAAATTTTGAGCGCGGCCACGAACTCTTAAGAGATTGCGTCAGGACAAACTTCAGAGAGTTAAAAAATTTCCCATTCCAGTTGTACGACCGCATACAGAATTGTGCATCCGCGAAGTGCTTGTGCTGTCCGCATAATTCTGGCGCTATCTGCAATTTCACCCCTTAGCCAATTTTTTCCTTGCCAAGTTCCTGCACTACACAACCAATTCCTACATACACTTCACAACCAGTTAGTCCGAAATAATGCCTAATCTAAGAAAATAATCAAAAGAAAGAAAAACACATGGGCTGCCTCCCAAGAAGTGCCTAATTTAATATCGCGGCATGATGCAATGTTACCATTATTCACTTAAAATGGATCAATGCCACAATGTGGCCATCATCAACCTTACCAAGGTAGTGCTTCATCCGGTGCCCGTTGACTCTTAAGATATCACCATTCTTGTTTTTCAAATCTAGAGCACCAAAAGGAGTCATATGCACCACTTCAAAGGGACTGCTGCACTTTGATTTTAGCTTTCCAAGAAACATCCGTAACCGAGAATTGAATAAGATACCAAAGTCACCTTCTTTAAATTCTCTATTTCAGATATACTTATTATGTAGGTACTTCATCGTGTCCTTATACAAGGACGAACTGGAGTAAGCATGGAACTGGAACTCATCAAGTTCATTTAATTGCTACACTTGAAGATTGGTAGTTGCATCTAACTCAAGGTTCAACTTCTTCGACCACATGTACTTATGCTCTAATTCCACTAGGAGGTGACATGCTTTCCCAAACACCAATCAATACAGGGATATACTAATTGGATTCTTGTAAACTGTTCTATAGGCCATAAAGCATCGTCAAGTTTCCTTGACCAATCAGTCCAGTTTGTATTGATAGTCTTGGATAGAATACTCTTGATCTCCCTGTTAGAGACTGCAACTGTCACTTTGCCTGGGGATGATAGGGGTTGACACCTTATGAATTCCACCATACTTAGAGAGTAAAGTGTCAAAGGATTTGTTGCAAAATGAGAACCCCCACCACTACTGATGGACCTTGGGGTACCGAACTTTGTGAATATATTTTTCTTCAAAAAAGCTACCACACTCTGTGCTTCATTGTTGGGCAAAGCCATAACTTCAACTTATTTGGAAACGTAATCCACAGCAACAAGAATATAGGTGTTACCGCACGAACTCACAAATGGACCCATAAAGTCGACGCCCCACACATCAAAAATATCAATATCAAGGATGGTGGTGAGAGGCATCTCATTCTTCTTGGAAATCCCTCCGGCCCTTTGGCAATCATCACACCGCTTAACAAGCTCGCTAGCGTCTTTGTACAAGGTAGGCCAATAAAATCCACAACTTAGGACCTTTGCAGTGGTTCGCGCCCCACCATGGTGACCACCATAGGGAGAAGAATGGCAAGATTCAAGAATAAACAATTGCTCTTCTTCTAGAACACATCTCCGGATAACATCATCAATGCAAATTTTGAAAATATATGGCTCATCCCAATAATAATCCAAGAAGTCCTGTTTGAGCATCTTCTTTTGGTTTGAAGAGAACTCATTTGGGACAATTCCGCTCACAAGATAGTTAGCCACATCGGTGAACCAAGGCATCCTGGTCAAAGACATGGAAAGGAGTTGTTCATCCGAAAATGAATCATTGATCTCAAGGCCATCATTGGGGCTTCCCTCCTCTTCCAAATGGGACAAGTGGTCTGCCACTTAATTGTCACTCCATTTTCGGTTTATGATTTCAAGATCAAATTCTTGTAGAAGAAGTACCCACCTCATAAATCTAGCCTTTGAGTCCTTTTTACTCATCAGATAACGAAGTGTTGCGTGATCGGTGTGAAAAATCACTTTGGTACCCATGATGTACAAGTGGAAATTTTTCATAGCAAAGACAATGGCTAAGAGTTCTTTCTCGATCACCATATAGTTGACTTGGGTGTCTTTCATGGTCTTACTAGCATTGTAGACCGGATGGAATATCTTGTTGATTCTTTGACCCAATACCGCTCCTACCACCACGTCACTGGCATCATACATGAGCTCCAACAGTAAGCTCCAATTTGGTGTTATAATGATGGGAGGGGTAGTCAACTTATACCTGAGTAGCTCAAATGCCTTTACACAATCATCATTGAACACAAATTTGGCATCTTTTTCCAACAACTTGCACAGGGGGTTCACCACCTTTGAGAAATCCTTGATGAACCGATGGTAAAACCCCGAGTGACCTATAAATCTCCTCAATCCTTTGACGGAAGTAGGAGGAGAGAGTTCTGATATCACTTCAATTTTTGTTTTATCCACTTCAATACCATTTGGAGATCTTATGGCCGAGGACAATACCCTCATGTGACACTTCTCCCAATTAAGCATCAAGTTGGTGTCTTCATAATGTGCCAATACCTTATCAAAATTATCCAAACACTCTTCAAAAGAATCCCCTACAACAGAGAAATCATCCATGAAAACCTCGAGGAAGTCCTCTGCCATATTCATGAATATTGCCAACATACACCGCTGAAAAGTAGCTAGTGCGTTACATAAACCAAACAACATTCTTGAGAATGCAAATGTGCCATACAGACAAGTGAAGGTGGTCCTTACTTAGTCTTCAGGTGCTAATAAGAATCTGTTTATTGTCACGAACCTAGTTCACCGATCGTGAACATGTCGTAATGGAACCTAGTCCCCACGACCAGGTAAGCCAAGTATTGCAGAAAAGATATAATATTTGTGGAAAACCCAATTAAAACTGAACATATGAAAAATAACAACTGAGTATAAGGCTATCCGGCCTGTACAACTCTAAGAATATGTGGAAGTCTACAACCAAATCCCAAAACCCGGAAACTCACGGGAAACATATGCTAATAGAATTCCAATAAGTACTCTAATCTCTAGAATAACTACATCAAAAGCATGATGCGATAACAGCTCTACAACTAGAATAAGGAAGAAGACTCTTCGGTCTGCAAACGCTGCAGATATACCTCGAAATCTCTGTATGTCTCCTCGCCTCAAGGATAGGGCACCTGAGTAGAGGTACCTGTATGATCTGCACATGAAAATCATGCGCAAGAAGGGCATGAGTACACTACAGCGGTACTCAGTAAGTGCCAAGCCTAACCTCGGTTGGGTAGTGACGCAAAAAGGTCAAGGCCCTACTGAGGTAAAAATATAACAGTAGCAATAATTAACAATGTGGAAATTTGACAAAATAATAAACGCAGTAGAGTAGTAAGGCAAATCAACGAAATAATTATAACTACCAGGATAAAGCAGAAACACAAGGTAACCAAAACTCAATCTCAAATACCAATGAGGGTCTCCCAGGATACCATCCTGTAGCCCTCTCCTCAATTGTCCAATGGATCACCCGGGACAGCGTCCCGTAGTCTAACTCTCGTACCAGTATCAAAGAATCTCCCGGGATACCGTCCCGTAGTCCATTCATTTATGTGCAGGGGATCTCTCGAGATACCGTCCCGTAGTCCCAAAATAAAAGTGCAGGGCGATCTCCCGGGATACCGTCCCATCGTCCCAAAATAAAAGTGTAGGGGGATCTCCCAGGATACCGTCTCGAAGTCCCAAAATAAAAGTGCAGGGGGATCTCCCAGGATACCGTCCCGTAGTCCCAAAATAAAAGCGCAATCACAGCCAGAAACACACCAAGGGATAAGTATAAAAAAAATGGAGTAGCAGATAGAGCTAGCCTAGCATGCTTCACGTAGTACAATTGAACAACTTAAGCAATTAGGCAATTATGTCAGTTAGACATGCTTTCCTAGTCTAGCACAAGTAATAAGCTTCAAGTAAGATAAGGCAAATAAGAAAGAAAGTTAAATATTAACAACTTAAGTAAAACCAGATTTTCATCAACCGGATCAAGTACGCGCTCGTCACCTTGCGTACAAGGCACTCAAATATCAAGAGCAAATCCTAAGGGGAAAGGTCCCCCACACAAAGATAGACAAGCCACTTACCTCGAACCAGCTCAATATCACTAGAAACTGCGCCTTCGCCACGAGTATCCAACTCCAAATGGCCCAAATCTATTCAATTCAATTACACATCGTAAATAATATTGCAAACAACTGATTCCACTATTAAATTTAGGGCTAGGGCACGAAAATAGGTAAAATGACCAAAATGCCCCTCTAGCCAACGTCTCAGAATCAAATTTTTTTTACATTTTCAGAACCCTCGTAGTCTCACGAGTCTAACCATATAAATATCTCCCAAATCGAAGGTCAAATGCCCCCTCAAAACCCCAAAGTTTGGTCTATGAACTTTTACCCCAAATTACCAAGTTTTTTTATCCTAAATTCGAATTCAAATGATGTATTTAGCTATATAATGATGAAATATAATGAAAAGAGATCAAAGAAACGTTACCCAATGATTTTCTCTTCAAAAACCACTAAAAATTGCCTTCTCCTGTGCTCTCAATCGATTTTTCAACCTTATGAAATTAAACCCTCGAATTTTCTACTTCTGTCCAGACATTTCCACTTCTGCGGACAAGGGACCGCTTCTGCGGTCCCGCATATGCGATCAAAGTGCCGCTTCTGCGGCTTCCACTTACCATTCCATCTTTCGCCTCTGCAATCTATGGATCGCTGGAGAGATACCGCTTCTGCGGACCTGACCTTGAGCCCACACTTCGCTTCTACGGCTGCCGAGCCGCTTCTACGGCTCCGCTTCTGCGGATAAATAACCGCTTCTGTGGTTCCTGAGCGAGGGAACCAAATCTCGTTCTGCGATAAGGGGGCCGCTTCTGCGGTCCTAAAATCGCAGAATCAAAAATACCAGAAGAATAAAGACACCAGCTGCTGCAAATTTAATGATTTTCCCCTGTTAACCACCCGAAATTACCTCGAGGCCCCCGGGACCTCAACCAAAAGCACCAATACCACCTAATACCTCATCAAACTTGTACCAATCCTTTAAACACCTAAAAGAACACCGAAAATCCAATTAATTCAAAGATTCAAGCCTAAGAACTTCAAATTCCAACAAAACACGCTTTCGATCAAAACCCTAACCAAACCTCGTCCGAATGACCTGAAATTTTGCACACACATCCCAAATGACATGACGGAGCTACAACAACTTCCGGAATCCAAATCCGACCCTCGGATCAAAAACTCACTATCGGACCGGAAACTTCAAAAATTTAAACTTCAACATTTCAAGCCTAAATGAGTTACGAACCTCCAAAATACATTCCGAACACGCTTCCAACCCCGAAATCACCTATCGGAGCTAACGGAACCATCAAATTTCCATTCCGAGGTCGTCTTCACACTGTTCCAAATACGGACCATTTTTCAACTCTTAAGCTCTCATTTAGGGACTAAGTGTCCCAAAACACTCCGAATCCTAACACCGAACGTCCCGGCAAACCAAAATAGTAGAAATGAACTTAGGGGAAGCAGTTAGTGGGGGATCGGGGCGTAAATTCAAAAAATGACCGTCCGGGTCGTTATGTCCTCCTACACTTAAACATTCATTCGTCCTCGAACGAGCTTAGAGAACATACCTGAAGTAGCAAAAAGATGAGGGTACTGGCTGCACATATCCTGCTCGGTCTCCGAACTCGCCTCCTCTGCCGGCTGACCCCGCCACTAGACCTTCACTGAAGCAATGTTCTTTGACCTCAACTTCCTGATCTGCCTGTCCAAAATGGCCACTGGCTCTTCAACATAGGATAGATCCTTGTCCAACTGGACTGAACTAAAATCCAACACGTGCGATGGATCACCGTGATATCTCCGGAGCATCGAAACATGAAATACCGGATGAACTCTGGCTTGGCTGGGAGGTAAGGCAAGCTCATAAGCAACCTCCCCAACTCGCCTCAAAATCTCAAAAGACCCAATAAACCTCAGACTCAGCTTCCCTTTCTTTCCAAACCTCATGACGCCCTTCATAGGCGAGACACGAAGCAGAACCCACTCACCTACCATATATGCAACATCACAAACCTTCTTGTCCGCATAACTCTTCTGTCTGGACTGGGCTGCACGGAGTCTATCCTGAATCACCTTAACCTTCTCCATTGCATCCTGAACCATCTCTGTGCCCAATAGCCTGGCCTCACCCGGCTCAAACCAACCCACCGGAAATCTATAACTCCAACCATATACGGCCTCATACAACGCCATCTGAATGCTGGACTGATAACTGTTGTTATAAGAAAACTCCGCCAGTGTCAGAAAATGATCCCATGACCCTCCAAACTCAATTACGCATGCACGGAACATATCCTCCAGAATTTGAATAGTGCGCGTGGACTGTCCGTCCGTCTGGGGGTGAAATGCCGTGCTCAACTCCACCTGAGTGCCTAACTCCTACTGCACGACCCTCCAGAACCGCGATGTAAATTGAGTATCTCTGTCTGAGATGATAGAAACTGGAATACCATGCAAACGGACGATCTCCCTGATATAAATCTCAGCCAACCGCTCCGATGAATAAGTGGTACACACAAGTATGAAATGAGTAGACTTGGTCAGCCGGTCCACAATGACCCAGATAGAATCAAACTTCTTCACGGTCCGTGGGAGTCCAGATACAAAGTCCATGGTGATACGCTCCCACTTCCACTATGGGATCTCAATATGCTGAAGCAACCCACCCGAACGTTAGTGCTCATACTTCACCTACTAGCAGTTGAGGCATCTAGACACATAGTCAACTATATCCTTCTTCATCTGCCTACACCAGTAGTGCTACCTCAAGTCCTGATACATCTTCGCGACATCCGGATGGATGGAATACCGCGTTCTATGGGTCTCTGCTAGAATCAACTCTCGAAGATCATCGACATTGGGCACACAAATCCGGCCGTGCATCCTCAATACCCCATCATCCCCGATGGTCACATCCTTGGCATCACCACGCTGAACTCTATCCTGAAGAACAAGCAAGTGAGGGTCATAATACTGCCGCTCCCTGATACGATCAAATAGGGAAGACCGAGAAACCATATAGGCTAGAACCTAACTGGGCTCCGAAAGGTCCAATCTCACGAACTGGTTGGTTAAGGCCTGAACATCCATCGCCATAGGTCTCTCTGAGGCTAGTAAGTATGCCAAACTCCCCGCTCGGCAACTCAAGGCATCAGCTACTACATCCTTGCCCGAGTGATAAAGAATAGTAATATCATAATCCTTTAACAACTATAACCACCTCCTCTGACGCATATTCAGGTCCTTTTGCTTAAGCAAGTGCTGCAAACTCCGATGGTCAGTATAGATCTCACAAGGCACCCCGTACAAATAATGACGCCAAATCTTTAAGGCATGAACAATAGCAGCTAACTCAAGATCATGGACAGGGTAGTTCTTTTCATGTACCTTCAACTGTCTGGACGCGTAGGCAATCATCCTACCGTCCTACATCAACAATGCTCCAAGTCCAACCCGTAAGGCATTACAATAAACTGTATAGGACCCCGAACCGGTAGGCAGCATCAAGATTGGGGATGAAGTCAAAGCTGTCTTGAGCTTTTGGAAGCTCGCCTCACACTCCTCTGTCCACTGAAATGGGGCACCCTTCTGAGTCAATCTAGTCATAGGGGCCGCAATCAATGAAAACCCCTCCACAAAGCGGCGGTAATAACCCGCCAAGCCGAGGAAACTGCGAATCCTTGTAGCTGACGAGGGCCTGGGCCAACCCTGCATGGCCTCCACCTTCCTTGGATCCACTCGAGCCCTCACTGGATACCACATGACCTAGGAATGCCATAGAACTCAGCCAGAACTCGCATTTTAAGAACTTTGCATATAATTTCTTCTCTCTCAGAGTCTGAAGAACTATCCTCGGGTGCTGCTCATGATCTTCCCGACTCCGGGAATATACCAGAATATCATTAATAAAAACGATAATGAATGAGTCTAGATATGGCCTGAATACACTATGCATCAAATGCATAAAAGCTGTCGGGGCATTAGTCAGCCCAAAAGACATAACAAGGAACTCGTAATGACCATACAGAGTCCTGNTTCCCTAAAGCTGGTCAAACAGATCATCAATACGAGGTAAAGGATATCGGTTCTTCACTGTAACCTTGTTCAACTGGCGATAATCAATGCACATACGCATAGAACCATCCTTTTTCTTCATAAAAAAGACAGGAGCACCCCATGGAGAAACATTGGGCCGAATAAAACCCTTACCCAACAATTCCTGCAATTGATCCTTCAACTCTTTCAACTTAGGAGGAGCCATGCGATACGGAGAAATAAAAATGGGCTGAGTGCCCGGCAACAGATCAATGCCAAAATTGATATCTCTATCGGGCGGCATGCCCGGATGATCAGTTGGAAACACATCGAGGAAATCCCGTACCACTAGAACTGAATCAACAGAAGGGGTGTCAACACTAACATCTCTCACATAAGTTAAATACGCGGAACACCCCTTCTCAAACATATGTTGAGCTTTAAGGAATGATATAACTCTGCTGGGAGTATGATCTAAAGTACCCCTCCACTCAATATGTGGAACACCTGGCATAACCAGTGTCACGGTCTTAGCGTGACAATCAAGAATAGCATGATGGGGCGACAACCAGTCCATGCCTAGAATAATATCAAAGTCAACCATACCGAGTAATAATAGATCTGCCCTGGTCTCAAAACCACAAATAGTAACCATACATGACCGATAAACGCGGTCCACAACAAGAGAATCTCCCACAGGAGTAGAAATATAAACGGGGGCACTCAAAGAATCCCGAGGCACAACCAAATGCGAAGCAAAATAAAAGGACACATATGAATAAGTAGAGCCTGGATCGAATAGAACCGATGCCTCTCTGTGACAAACCAGAATAATACCTGTGATGACAAAATCGGAGGCAACCGCCTCAGTACGAGACGGAATGCAATAATATCTGGCCCGACCCTTCTCACAAGGGCGACCCCTATCTCCACGACCTCCGCCCCTGGCTGGCTGGGCAGGTGGAGCAGTAGTGGGAGCTGAAACCATAGCCTGAGAACTCTAAGAAGCACGTTGTGGCTGAGCAGACTATGAAAATGCACCCCTACCAAGTCTGCGGTAGTCCCTAACCATGTGACGTGTATCGCCACACTCGATACAAGCTCTGGAAGGACGTGGTGGCTGTGACTGACTGGAGCTAGGTCTGCTGGACTGACCTCTGGAAGCACCCTGCACAGGATACACGCTAGAAACTAGAGGCGCGTAATAAGGCTCCTGAGTTGCAGGCGGAGCTGGAGTACTACCGGCTGCTAGCAAGCCTGAATGTACAGGACAACGAGAATAACCCCTACCATAACGATCGGCTGAAGGGGTACGGGCACCAGAGTAGTGACTCGACTCTCGATACCTCTTGGCCTCCCTCTTCCCTCGCTCCTTGGCAAGCATACCCTCAATCCTCCTAGCAATGCTCACTACCTGGTAGTAAGGAATATCAACCTCTAACTCTCGAGCCATGCTGGACCGGATGGGTGGAATAAGACCCTCAATAAACCTCCGAACTCTCTCCCGAATTGTGGAAACCAAAGTCGGTGCATGTCTAGCCAACCTGGTATAACGGATGGCATATTCTGAGACTCCCATAGTACCCTGGCGCAAATGCTCAAACTCCGCATGCCAAGAATCCCTGAGGCTCTGGGAACAAACTCCCTCATAAACATGTCTGAGAACTGGGTCCAAGTCAGTGAGGTAGACTCGACTGGACTGTCCAACTCATAAGTACACCACAAATCATAGGCGGCTCCCCGAAGCTGAAAGACGGTGAAAGAAACCCCACTAGACTCCACTATGCCCATAGTGCGAAGAATGCGATGACACTCCTCCAAGAATCCCAAGGCATCATCTGATGCTAGGCCACTGAACACTGGGGGATCATATTTCTTGAACCTCTCTAGCCTACGCTGCTCATCCTCGGAGACAGCTGACCCATCCCCGGGCTGTGCTGGTGCTGCAGGCGGTACGGGAATAACCTCTAGAGCCTGCTCCATTGGCACTCTCTGCTCAGGAGTGTGTTCTGCGGGAGTCTGGGCCCCTCCCCCGGCCCGGGATGTGGCTGCAGCGAGGGGAAGCAACCCCGCTTGAGCCAAGGTAGTTTACATGCTCATGAACTAAGCCAGAGTCTCCTGGAGTGCTGGAGTAATAGTAGCTGTGGTAGGTGTACCAGGTGCCTGGGCTCCAACTGGATCTGCTGGTGGTACCTCAGCGGCAGCTCGTGCGGGTGTTGTGGCTGCACCTCGTGCGCAACCTCGACCTCTACCCCGACCCCGACCTCTGACGGCGCCAGTTGGGGGCGCGGGTGCCTGGTCCTCTCATGTAGTTCGTGTCCTCACCATCTGTGAGAGAATAGAAGACGAAAGTTTAGAATTGATGTCAAAATATTGCACGACAAGGAATTCAAAAGAACTGAAGATCTTTCCTAAACAGTTACATAGTAGATAAATACAGACGTCTCTGTACCGATCAGCGAGACTCTAATAAACCGGCCTGTGTCCCGTGACTCCAATGAACCTAGAGCTCTAATACCAACTTGTCACAACCCTAGTTCACCGATCGTGAACATGTCGTGATGGCACCTAGTCCCCACGACCAGGTAATCCAAGTATTGTAGAAAAGATATAATATTTGTGGAAAAACCAATTAAAACTGAACATATGAAAAATAACTACTAAGTATAAGGCCGTCCGGCCTGTACAACTCTAAGAATATGCAGAAGTCTACAACCAAATCCCAAAACCCGAAAACTCACGGGAAAACACAGGCTAATAGAATTCCAATAAGTACTCTAATCTTAAGAATAACTACATCAAAATTATGATGGGATAATAGCTCTACAACTAGAATAAGGAAGAAGACTCTTCGGTCTGCGGACGCTGCAGTTATACCTCGAAGTCTCCGTATGTCTCCTCGCCTCAAGGATAGGGCGCCTGAGTAGAGGTACCTGTATGATCTGCATATGAAAAACATGCGCAGGAAGGGCATGAGTACACTACAACAGTACTCAGTAAGTGCCAAGCCTAACCTCGGTTGGGTAGTGACGAGGAAAGATCAGGGCCCTACTGAGGCAAAAATATAACAGTAGCAATAATTAAGAATGTGGAAATCTGACAAAATAATAAATGCAGCAGTTTAGTAAGGCAAATCAACGAAACAATGATAACTACCAGGATAAAGCAGAAACACAGGGTAACCACAACTCAATCTCAAGTACCAATGAGGGTCTCCTAGGATACCGTCCTGTAGCCCTCTCCTCAACTGTCCAATGGATCACCGGGGATACAGTCCCGTAGTCTAACTCTCGTACAAGTATCAAAGAATCTCCCGGGATACTGTCCCGTAGTCCAATCATTTATGTGCAGGGGATCTCCCGGGATACCGTCCGGTAGTCCCAAAATAAAAGTGCAGGGGGATCTCCCGGGATGCTGTCCCATAGTCCCAAAATAAAAGTGCAGGTGGATCTCCCGGGATACCGTCCCGTAGTCCCAAAATAAAAGTGCACGGGGATCTCTAGGGATACCATCCCGTAGTCCCAAAATAAAAGCGCAATCACAGCCAGAAACACACCAAGGGATAAGTATAAAAAAAAGCGGAGTAGCAGATAGAGCTAGCCTAGCATGCTTCACGTAGTACAATTGAACAACTTAAGCAATTAGGCAATTATGTCTGTTAGACATGCTTTCCTAGTCTAGCACAAGTAATAAGCTTCAAGTAAGATAAGGCAAATAAGAAAGAAAGTTAAATATCAACAACTTAAGTAAAACTAGATTTTCATCAATTGGCTCAAGTACGCGCTCGTCACCTCGCGTACAAGGCACTCAAATATCAAGAACAAATCCTAAGGGGAAAGGTCACCGACACAAAGTTAGACAAGCCACTTACCTCGAACCGGCTCAATATCACTAGAAACCGAACCTTTGCCATGAGTATCCGACTCCAAATGGCCCATATCTATTCAATTCAATTACACGTTGTAAATAATATTGCAAACAACTGATTCGACTATTAAATTTAGGGCTAGGGCACGAAAATAGGTAAAATGACCAAAATGCTCCTCCAGCCAACGTCTCTGAATCGAATAATTTTTTACATTTTCAGAACCCTCGTACTCTCACGAGTCCAACCATATAAAAATCTCCCAAATCGGAGGTCAAATGCCCCCTTAAAACCCCAAAGCTTGGTCTATGAACTTTTACCCCAAATTACCAAGTTTTTTTATTATCCTAAATTCGAATTCAAATGATGTATTTAGCTATATAATGATGAAATATAATGAAAAGGGATCAAAGAAACGTTACCCAATGATTTTCTCTTCAAAACCCACTAAAAATCGCCTTCTCCCGTGCTCTCAATCGATTTTGCAAACTTATGAAATTAAACCCTCGAATTTTCTATTTCTGTCTAGACATTTCCGCTTCTGCAGACAAGAGACCGCTTCTGCGGTCCCGCATATGCGGTCCCTTATATGCAGTCGAAGTGCCGCTTCTGCGGCTTCCACTTACCATTCCATTTTCCACCTCAGCGGTCTATGGATCGCTGGAGCGATACCGCTTCTGCGAAATTTCGTCCGCTTCTGCGGACCTGACCTTGAGCCCACGCTTCGCTTCTGCGGCTGCCTAGCCGCTTTTGCGGATAAATAACCGCTTCTGCGGTTCCTGAGGGCGGGAACCAAATCTCATTTCTGCGATAAGGGGGGCCGCTTCTGCGGTCCTAAAACCGCAGAAGCGAAAATACCAGAAGAATAAAGACACCAGCTACTGCAAACTTAGAGATTTTCCCCTGTTAACCACACAAAATCACCCCGAGGCCCCCGGGACCTCAGCCAAAAGCACCAATACAACCTAATACCTCATTCAAACTTTTACCAATCCTTTAAACAACTAAAACAACACCAGAAATCCAATTAAATCAAAGATTCAAGCCTAAGAACTTCAAATTCCAACAAACACACTTTCGATCAAAAACCTGACCAAACCTCATCTGAATGACCTGAAATTTTGCACACACATCCCAACTGACATGACGGAGCTACAGCAACTTTTAGAATCCAAATCCGACCCTCGGATCAACAACTCACTATCGGACCGGAAACTTCAAAAATTCAAACTTTGGCATTTCAAGCCTAAATGAGCTACGAACCTCCAAAATACATTCCGAAGTAGCAAAAAGATGAGGGTACTGGTTGCGCATATCTTGCTCGGTCTCCAAGTCGCCTCCTCTACTGGTTGACCCCGCCACTGGACATTCACTGAAGCAATGTTCTTTGACCTCAACTTTCTGATCTGCCTCTCCAAAATGACCACTGGCTCCTCAACATAGGATAGATCCTTGTCCAACTGGACTGAACTGAAATCCAACACGTGCGACGGATCACCGTGATATCTCCGGAGCATCGAAATATGAAATACCGGATGAACTTCGGCTAGGCTGGGAGGTAAGGCAAGATCATAAGCAACCTCCCCAACTCGCCTCAAGATCTCAAAAGGCCTTGGACTCAGCTTCCCTTTCTTTCCAAACCTCATGATGCCCTTCATAGGCGAGACCCGAAGCAGAACCCGCTCACCTACATATATGCAACATCATGAACCTTCTTGTCCGTGTAACTCTTCTCTCTAGACTGGGTTGCACGGAGTCTATCCTGAATCACCTTAACCTTCTCCATTGCATCTTGAACAATCTCTGTGCCCAATAGCCTGGCCTCACCCGAGCTCAAACCTACCCACAGGAGATCTACAACTCCTACCATACAAGGCCTCATACAATGCCATCTGAATGCTGGACTGATAATTGTTGTTATAAGCAAACTCCGCCAGTGGCAGGAAATGATCCCATGACCCTCCAAACTCAATTACGCACGCACGGAGCATATCCTCCAGAATCTGAATAGTGCGCTTGGACTATCCGTCCGTCTGGGGGTGAAATGTCGTGCTCAACTCCACCCGAGTGCCTAACTCTTACTGCACGGCCCTCCAGAACCACGATGTAAACTGAGTACCTCTGTCAGAGATGATAGAAAATGGAATACCATGCAAACGGACGATCTCCTTAATATAAATCTCCGCCAACCGCTCTGATGAATAAGTGGTACACACAGGTATGAAATGAGCGGACTTGGTCAGCCGGTCCACAATGACCCAAATAGAATCAAACTTCTTCACAGTCCGTGGGAGTCCAGATACGAAGTCCGTGGTGATACGCTCCCACTTCCACTCTGGGATCTCAATCTGCTGAAGCAACCCACCCGGACGCTGGTGCTCATACTTCACCTGCTGGCAGTTGAGGCATCTAGACACATAGTCAACTATATCCCTCTTCAACCGCCTCCACCAGTAGTGCTGCTTCAAGTCCTCATACATCTTCGCGGCATCCGGATGGATGGAATACCGCGAGCTATGGGCTTCTGCTAGAATCAACTCTCGAAGATCATCGACATTGGGAACACAAATCCGGCCCTGCATCCTCAATACCCCATCATCCCCGATGGTCACATCCCTGACATCACCACGCCGAACTCTGTCCTGAAGAACAAGCAAGTGAGTGTCATCATACTGCCGCTCCCTGATACGATCAAATAGTGAAGATCGAGAAACCACACAGGCTAGAACCCGACTGGGCTCCAAAAGGTCCAATCTCACGAACTGGCTGGCGAAGGCCTGAACATCCATTGCCATAGGTCTCTCTGAGGCTGGTAAATATGCCAAACTCCCCAAACTCCCCGCCCGGTGACTCAAGGCATTGGCTACTACATTGGCCTTGCCCGGGTGATAAAGAATAGTAATATCATAATCCTTTAACAACTCTAACCACCTCATCTGATGCATATTCAGGTCCTTCTGCTTAAGCAAGTGCTGTAAACTCCGATGGTCAGTATAGATCTTACAAGGCACCCCGTACAAATAATGACGCCAAATCTTTAAGGCATGAATAATAGAAGCTAACTCAAGATCGTGGACATGGTAGTTCTTTTCATGTACCTTCAATTGTCTGGATGCATAGGCAATCACCCTGCCATCCTGCATCAACACCACTCCAAGTCCAACCCGTGAGGCATCATAATAAACTGTATAGGATCCCGAACCGGTAGGCAGCATAAGGATTGGGGCTGAAGTCAAAGTTGTCTTGAGCTTTTGGAAGCTCACCTCACACTCCTCTGCCCACTGAAATGGAGCACCCTTCTGAGTCAATCTAGTCATATGGGCCGCAATCAATGAAAACCCCTCCATAAAGCGGCGGTAATAACCCGCCAAGACGAGGAAACTGCGAATCTCTGTAGCTGACGAGGGCCTGGACCAACCCTGCATGGCCTCCACCTTCCTTGGATCCGCTCGAATGCCCTCACTGGATACCACATGACCTAGGAATGCCACAGAACTCAGCCAGAACTCGCATTTTGAGAAATTTCCAAATAATTTCTTCTCTCTCAGAGTCTGAAGCACTGTCCTCAGGTGCTGCTCATGATCTTCCCGACTCCGGGAATATATCAGAATATCATCAATAAAAACAATAACGAAAGAGTCAAGATATGGCCTGAATACACTATGCATCAAATGCGTAAAAGCTGCTAGGGCATTAGTCAGCCCAAAAGACATAACAAGGAACTCATAATGACCATACCGAGTCCTGAAAGCAGTCTTCGGGATATCTGGCTCCCGAATCTTTAACTGATGATAACCTGAGCGCAAATCAATCATGGAAAACACATATGCGCCCTGAAGCTGGTCAAACAGATCATCTATAGGAGGTAAAGGATATCGGTTCTTCACTGTAACCTTGTTCAACTGGCAATAATCAATGCACATACACATAGAACCATCTTTTTTCTTCACAAAAAAGACAGGAGCACCCCATAGGGAAACACTGGGCCGAATAAAACCCATACCCAGCAATTCCTGCAATTGATCCTTCAACTCCTTCAACTCAGGAGGAGCCATGCGATACGGAGGAATAGAAATGGGCTGAGTGCCCGACAACAAATTAATGCCAAAATCAATATCTCTATCGGGCGACATGCCCGGAAGATCAGTTGGAAATACATCGGGGAAATCCCGTACCACTAGAACTGAATCAACAGAAGGGGTGTCAACACTGACATCTCTCACATAAGCTAAATATGCGGCACACCCCTTATCAACCATACGTTGAGCTTTATGGAAAGAGATAACTCTGCTGGGAGTATGATCTAAAGTACCACTCCACTCAATACGTGGAACACCTGGCATAGCCAGCGTCATGGTCTTAGCGTGACAAACAAGAATAACATGATGGGGTGAATACCAGTCCATGCCCAGAATAATATCAAAGTCAACCATACCGAGTAATAATAGATCTACCCTGGCCTCAAAAACACGAATAGTAACCATACATGATCGATAAATGCGGTCCACAATAAGAGAATCTCCTACAGGAGTAGAAACATAAACGGGGGCACTCAAAGAATCTCGAGGAACACCCAAATGCGAAGCAAAATAAGAGGACACATATGAATAAGTAGATCCTGGATCGAATAGAACCGATGCCTCTCTGTAACAAACCAGAATAATACCTGTGATGACAGAATCAGAGGCAACCGCCTCAGTATGAGTGGGAATGCAATAATATCTGGCCCGACCCCTCTCACGAGGGAGACCCCTATCTCCCCGACCTTCGCCCCTTGCTGGCTGGGCAGGTGGAGTAGCAGAGGGAGCTAGAACCATAGCCTGAGAACTCTGAGAAGCACGATGTGGCTGAGCAGTCTGTGAAGATGCACCCCTACCAAGTCTGGGCCAGTCCCTAACCACGTGACATGTATTATCACACTTGAAACAAGCTCTGGGAGGACATGGTGGCTGTGACTGACTGGAGCTAGGTTTGCTAGACTGATCTCTGGAAGCACCCCACGCAGGAGGCGCGCTAGAAACTAGAGGCGCGTAATAAGGCTCCTGAGGTGCAGGCGGAGCTAGAGTTCTACAGGCTGCTGGCAAGGCTGAATGTATAGGACGAACAGAATAACCCTTACCATAATAACCCGGTGAAGGGGTACGTGCACCAAAGTAGTGACCCGACTCTCGAGACCTCTTGGCCTCCCTCTCCCCTCGCTCCCTGGTGAGCATACCCTCAATCCTCCTAGCAATGCTCACTACCTGCTAGTAAGGAATATCCATCTCTAACTCTCGAGCCATCCTGGACCGGATGGGCGGAATAAGACCCTCGATAAACCTCCAAACTCTCTCCTGAAATATGGCAACCAAAGCCGGTGCATGTCTAGCCAACCTGGTATAACGGATGGCATATTTTGAGACTGTCATAGCACCCTAGCGTAAATGCTCATACTCCACGTGCCATGAATCCCTGAGGCTCTGGGGAACAAACTCCCTCATAAACATGTCGGAGAATTGGGTCCAAGTCAGTGAGGCAGACTCGACTGGACTGTCCAACTCATAAGTACTCCACCAATCATAGGCGGCTCCCCGAAGCTGAAAGGCGGTGAAAGAAACTCCACTAGACTCCACTATGCCCATAATGCGATGACACTCATCCAAGAATCACATGGCGTCATCTGATGATAGGCTACTGAACACTGGGGGGATCATATTTCTTGAACCTCTCTAGCCTACGCTGCTCGTCCTCGAAGACAGCTAACCCATCCCCGGGCTGTGCTGGTGCTGCAGGCGATACAGGAATAATCTCTGGGACATGCTCCATCGGCACTCTCTGCTCAGGAGTGTGGGCTGCATGAGTCTGGGCCCCTCCCCCAGCCTAGGATATGGCTGCAGCGAGGGGAAGCAACCCCGCCTGAGCCAAGGTAGTATAGATGCTCATGAACTGAGCCAGAGTCTCCTTGAGTGCTGGAGTAGTAGTAGTTGTGGTAGGTGTATCAGGTGCCTGGGCTCCAACTAGATCTGCTGGTGGTACCTCAGCTGCAGCTCGCGCGGGTGCTATGGCCGCACCTCGTGTGCGTCCTCGACCTCTACCCTAGCTCCGGCCTCTGACGGCAGTAGCTGGGGGCGCGGGTGCCTGGTCCTCACGTGTAGTTCGTGTCCTCACAATCTGTGAGAGAATAGAAGACAAAAATTTTGAATTGATGTCAAAATATCGCTCAACAAGGAATTCAAAAGAACTAAAGATCTTTCCTAAACAGTTACATAGTAGATAAATACAGGCGTCTCCGTACCGATCAGCGAGACTATAATAAACTAGCATGTGTCCCGTGACTCCTATGAACCTAGAGCTTTGATACCAACTTGTCACGACCCTAGTTCACCGATCGTGAACATGTCGTGATGGAACCTAGTCACCACGACCAGGTAAGCCAAGTATTGCAGAAAAGATATAATATTTGCGAAAAAACCAATTAAAACTGAACATATGAAACATAACAACTGAGTATAAGGCCGTCCGGCCTGTACAGCTCTAAGAATATGCGAAAGTCTACAACCAAATCCCAAAACCTGGAAACTCACGGGAAAACACAGGCTAATAGAATTCCAATAAGTACTCTAATCTCTAGAATAACTACATCAAAAGCATGATGGGATAACAGCTCTACAACTAGAATAAGGAAGAAGACTCTTCGGTCTGCGGACGCTGCAGATATACCTCGAAGTCTCTGTATGTCTCCTCGCCTCAAGGATAGGGCGCCTGAGTAGAGGTACCTGTATGATCTGCACATGAAAAACATGTGCAGAAAGGGGATGAGTACACCACAACGGTACTCAGTAAGTGGCAAGCCTAACCTCGGTTGGGTAGTGATGAGGAAAGGTCAGGGCCCTACTGAGGAAAAAATATAACAGTAGCAATAATTAACAATGTGGAAATCTGACAAAATAATAAACGCAGCAGTGTAGTAAGGAAAATCAACGAAACAATGATAACTATCCGGATAAAGCAGAAACACAGGGTAACCACAACTCAATCTCAAGTACCAATGAGGGTCTCCCAGGATACCGTCCTGTAGCCCTCTCCTCAACTGTCCAATGGATCACCTGAGATATTGTCCCATACTCTAACTCTCGTACCTATCAAAGAATCTCCCGCGATACCGTCCCGTAGACCAATCATTTATGTACAGGGTATCTCCCCGGATACCGTCCCGTAGTCCCAAAATAAAAGTGCAGGGGGGTCTCCCGGGAAACCGTCCCGTAGTCCTAAAATAAAAGCGCAATCACAGCCAGAAACACACCAAGGGATAAGTATAAAAAATGGAGTAGTAGATAGAGCTAGCCTAGCATGCTTCACGTAGTACAATTGAACAACTTAAGCAATTAGGCAATTATGTCAGTTAGACATGCTTTCCTAGTCTAGCACAAGTAATAAGCTTCAAGTAAGATAAGGCAAATAAGAAAGAAAGTTAAATATTAACAACTTAAGTAAAACCAGATTTTCATCAATCGCCTCAAATATCAAGAACAAATCCTAAGGGAAAAGGTCCTCCACACAAAGTTAGACAAGCCACTTACCTCGAACCGGCTCAATATCACTAGAAACCGTGCCTTTGCTACGAGTATCCGACTCCAAAAGGGCCAAATCTATTCAATTCAATTACACATCATAAATAATATTGCAAACAACTGATTCCACTATTAAATTTAGGGCTAGGGCACGAAAATAGGTAAAATGACCAAAATGCCCCTCCAGCCAACGTCTCGGAATCAAATAATTTTTACATTTTTCAGAACCCTCGTACTTTCACGAGTCTAACCATATTAAAATCTCCTAAATTGGAGGTTAAATGCCTCCTCAAAACCCCCAAAGTTTGGTCTATGAACTTTTACCCCAAATTGCCAAGTTTTTTTTTATCCTAAATTCGAATTCAAATGATGTATTTAGCTATATAATGATGAAATATAATGAAAAGGGATCAAATAAATGTTAACCAATGATTTTCTATTCAAAACCCACTAAAAATCGCCTTCTCTCGTGCTCTCAATCGATTTTTCAAACTTATGAAATTAAACCCTCGAATTTTCTATTTCTGTCCAGACATTTCCGCTTCTGCGGACAAGGGACCTCTTCTGCGGTCCCGCATATGCTGTCAAAGTGCCGCTTCTGCGGCTTCCACTTACCATTCCATTTTTTGCCTCTGTGGTCTATGGATCGCTGGAGCGATACCGCTTCTGCGGAATTTCATCCGCTTCTGCGGACCTGACCTGAGCCCACGCTTCGCTTCTGCGGCTGCCCAGCCGCTTCTGCGGATAAATAACTAATTCTGCAATTCTTGAGGGGGGGAACCAAATCTCGCTTCTGCGATAAGGGGGGCCGCTTCTGCGTCTCCGCTTCTGCGGTCCTAAAATCGCGGAAGCAAAAATACTAGAAGAATAAAGACACCAGCTGGTGCAAACTTAGAGAATTTCCCCCGTTAACCACTCGAAATCACCCTGAGGCCCCCGGGAACCCAACCAAAAGCACAAATACCACCTAATACTCATTCAAACTTGTACCGATCCTTTAAACGCCTAAAACAACACCGGAAATCCAATTAAATCAAAGATTCAAGCCTAAGAACTTCAAATTCCAACAAAACACGCTTTCGATCAAAAACCTAACCAAACCTCGTCCGAATGACCT
>MU744112.1:16284-30867 GCA_026770625.1 Nicotiana glauca | reverse complement strand
AAGTCACAAATCATCCTCCGAAACTAGTCGAATCATCGGAAATCCATTCCGAGCCTTCTAACTCATAAGTCAACATTCGGTTGACTTTTTCAAACTAACCTTCTCATAAAGAGACTTATTGTCTTATTTCTAACCGAACTCTATCTGAATTACTTCAAATTCTCCAAACACATATAATGAAATATATAGAAGCATAAAACGGGGAAAATGGGGCGGTAACTTCCGTAACGACGGATCGGATCGTTACAATAATTTAATATTAAAAGTTTTGTATATAATCTAATATAACTCTTAGTATATGGTTATCTTTCCAATTTCTTAATAAGTTTGATGGATTAACCTATAAATTCCTAGGGAAATCTGGTAGCAATAATAAGCACGTCCACCTAACCTATCCAACATCTGATCAAGGAATGGAAGCAAAAAATGGGCCTTCCAAGTCACTTTGTTGAGTTTCCTATAATCCATGCATATTCTCCAACCGGTGACATTTCTTGTGGGGATCAACTCATTATTGTCATTTATAATCACAGTCATGCCTCTCTTCTTTGGGACACATTGTACCGGTGAAGTGCATGAACTATCAGAAATGTGGTAGACAACCCCATCATCCAACCACTTGATGATATCTTTTTTGACTACCTCTTGCATGGCCTCATTTAACCTTTATTTGATGTTCCACAAAGGGTTTGCCATCCTCCTCCAATATAATTTTGTGCATGCAAAAGGCAGGGCTTATTCCCTGAATGTCCGCCGATGTCCAACCTATTTTCTTCTTCCTCCTTTGGAGCACTGCAAGGGTGGAATCTACCTACACGTTAGTTAAGCACGAGGAAAGAATAACAGGTAAAATGAAACAAGGGCCTAAGAACTCGTACCTGAGGTATGGAGGCAAGGGCTTCAAAAAACTCCAATATGGGATGCTCCTCGATTGAGGGCTTTGTTGGTGGAGTCTTCCGGTTCTCAGAGTCCAAGGAAAGTTTTTGGGGCTCATATGTATATGAACCCATTCTTTGCAAAGCATTGACACATTCTACCAAGCCTTCCTTGTCATCCTCATCATGATTCAATAACACAACTATAAGGCCCCATGAAATCCCTACTCGAAAACCCGAATCCCGTGGTGCCAAGTTAGGATCATGTGTTAACAATTCATGAGTGGACCTTTTTGGATTGAATAATGCATTAAAAAATCAAGAATAAGTTTCCAAAAAAAATGCAAGAAATGCGGTCCAGAATGAGGTCGCATAATCAAAATACGGACTGCATATCTGCCGTAGAGTAGGGTAGAATGTTGGTTAAAATTGAAGTCAGTTATGCGGTCGAAATGCGGCTGCATAATCAAAATACGGACTGCATAGTCGTCGCATATTTTCCTTTGAATTTTTTGAGGGTCAGTTCTGCGGTGCACTTTACGACCGCAGAACATGAATGCAGACCACATTCTTACCGCAGACTGAGTCAGAATGTTTAGTTTTTGGGGAAGCATTTTACGGTCCATTATGCGGACTGCATGTTAACTCTACGATCGCATATTTGACTCGGGGCTCCATTTTTCTAATTTTTAACCCGACTTCCATATCGATATATCCGATGTTATAGCTCATTTTGAGCATTCTTCTGAGCATTTCTGGAGAGTGAGAGAGGGCCCTTAGAAAGGGAAAGTCTCCCCATCAAGTTACTCCATAAGATTGGGTTAAATCCTTGAAGAAAATCAAGTGAAGACCCCTAGACCTTCATCTCAAGAGGTAATACTTTATCACCCCAACTCTTATTTTCTTTATTCTCAGATATAAGGAGGGGGGTCACTAGTGAGGTTATTCATGGGTATAACAATGGGTTCTTTGCATACATGTTAAACCTTAGAGTAGTGGGAGGTGGTGAATTAAAGAGGGGTACAAAGTGATATAAATTGCTCTAAAAAAGGGACCTAAAATCATATTGCCCCTCTAGGGTTTGTCAATATGCTTGAACCAAGCTAGAGTCTCAATCTCATCTCTAATTCTCGATTTAATTTGTAATTTTTACTCAATAGATCGAAGTGCTAAGAGTTTCGAAAATTTGTAAAAGAGTAAGGAAAGCTTTATTGAGGTATGTATGGTTAAAACCCCTTTTTATTAGAAATTGAACTCTGTTGTCATTTATGAAAGCATGGTAAGAGTTGAATTGGCTAGAGTATTGATTGTTATTACGCATTAATTGATTTGCATGTATCTATACATATTCGTGAAGGATGTGCCTCAATGTGAATAATGTACCAATCTTGACAATTTGAAAATGATGAAAAGTACAGTTATGTGTTGAAGTATTTGGGCTATAAGCCAACATTGAAACCAAGAGTTATACGTGCTAGCTATGTGCTCACTTACCTGTGATTGCAACTCAAATTATCCTTGATATATGTGTCTATGATCACAACTTGTAAAATAAATATTGAAAAGGGAAAACGATGTGATGCTGGTGGCCATGAGTGCCCCAGGAATTGTTATGATATGTGCGGGATAAAGATCTGAAGTGTTGACTAATGAAAATGGAGTAATGCCTCTAATGAGGTGACCTAGCCGATCGGGTCGTGATCGGACACCATGCCGCACACATGGTGGTAAAGTGCTGATATTGAATTCCGAATAAGGGAAATGAAATATGGATTGAAAGTAATGCCTCCAATGGGGTGACCTAGCCGGTCGGGTCGTGATCGTATTCCGCTTGAGATGGCGGTGGTAATGAGAACAGTGGCGAAAATGTGACAGAGATGCCCTAATCTATGTTGTGGAAATTGTATGAAAGATTATATGAATTGCTTATTTGATTTGCCCATATTAGTTGCTTGTATCTGTTTGATAGTTTTTTCTAGTAAAATGGTGTTTAGTTATACATACCAGTATAATTCAAATGTACCGACGTCCCTTTTGCCGGGGGCGCTACATTCGTGTTATGATTGTAGGTGGATCTATAGCAGGCACTCCAGTCCACCGGCAGTAGCACCTCCTCCACTTTCCGTCAGCTGTATGGGTGAGCCCCTTTCCCCTCGGGGCCCGACGTGGCTTATGCCGCTATTCTTCCCGGAGTATTATTTTTGTATTTGTGTAAGGTATAGCCGGAGCCTTGTTGCCGGTATTTCTGTATTATTCTTCAGTTATATTTAGAGGCTCCGTATACAGGTTGTGGGTAGTGTCGGGTATTGGAAATTAAAAATAGAAATATTGATGTTTGGCAATGATGTGTATAACTTATAATACCCTTAAAGTGGCGAAATGATGTTGCTAATGAAACTGAAGTGGAAATCGTTAATTATATATTGATAGAATTCGATTAAAGGAGTCTATCACTTATTTAATTATGAGTTGGGTTAGGTAGTATGCATAAAACCTACCAGGCTTGCTCAGTCGGGTTTACTCGGTTGAGCGCCGGTCGCGCTCCTCAGATTTTGGGGCATGAAAACAACTTCCAATGGGTCTTCAACATTCATCACAACACTTATGTCATCAACAATTACTTCGGTCACAAGATCCACAAACGAACATAATTCGTTGCTATTAGGCTGGCTCATTGACTTGCAAACATGGAACACAACTTTTTCATCATCCACCCGGAAGGTGAGCTCCCCAACTTCCACATCAACTAAGGCCTTCCTTGTAGCTAGGAAAGGTCTCTCCAGTATGATTAGTACCTCGTAGTCAACCTCACAGTCAAGTATCACAAAATCTGCGAGAAGTATAAACTTGTCGACCCGAACTAGCACATCATCAATTATCCCCAATGGCTCTTCATTTTACAGTCTGCCATTTGCAACCTCATGGATGTGGATCTTGGTTGCCCAATCCCTAATGTCCTGAATACAGAATATGGCATCAAGTTAATGCTTGCCCCCAAGTCGCACAAAGCTTTGGCGAAATTGGCAGTAACAATAGTGCATGAGATTGTAAAGGCGCCGGGGTCTTCTAACTTTGGATCCATGGAGTGCAAAACGGCACTCATTTGATGTGTCATTTTGACTGTTTCATAGTTCATTGATCTCTTCTTTGTTACCAAGTCCTTCATGAACTTGGCATATCCCGACATTTATTTCTAAGGCTTAAACTAATGATACATTTATAGATAAACTTTTCATCATATCAATAAATTTCTTGAATTGATTCTCATTGTTTTACTTTGCAGGCCTTTAAGTATATGGTGGAGGAGGCCTTGGCAAAGGAGCCTTGGTTTTGGGCACTACTGGATCTGGTATGTCTATTACATGCCCCCTAGACGGGTTCACATCATCTTCTGTCTTCTCTATATTTTCATCAATGTCTATCCTTATTTTATCATTTACTTGAACAACATTGCTTGACTCATCAACGTCTTGCATCACCACATCATTATTTACAATCTTTCTTAAGTTTGAGGTACTAGCATCTCCACTTATCCCACTTCTTGTAGTCACCACCATTGCATGCCCCGTATTATTTTCACCCTTCAGATTTACTACCATATCATTTGGTAGTGCCTCCTTAGGGCGGGTATTCAAAGATTGAGAAATTTGGCCAAGCTGGATATCCAAGTTGCGGATAGAAGTGTTGTGGGAGTCTAATTGGCATCAGAGTCAGCATTTTTCTTCATCATTGCTCTAACATGGTTTCAATACATCCCATCTCATTGTTGGAAGAATTTGGACCTAGTGACGGATATGGAGGCGGGTTGTTTGGTTGTTGATACATCGGGAGCCTTTGAAGGTCCGAACCCCGATTCCCTTGATTGTTGTTGTTCCAACCCCCTTGATTGTTATTGCCTCCCCAATTACTATTATTGGCCATCCTAGTTGCCTTGATTCCTTGATTACCCCAATTTTGATTGTTGTTGTTCTCCCAATTGCCTTGGTTGTTGTTGTTGCCACTATTCTAATTTCCTTATTTACCTTGATTGCCCCAATTTCTTTGGTTTCCCTGTGATTTCCACTGTTGTTGAGTCAGAGCATTGCCCGGTTGACCTTGATAATTGTTGACATATCGAACCTATTCACTTTGATCATTATATGAATCATCTTGATTGTACCCACTACCACTTTGCTCAAATTGATCCATATTGTTTTGAAATTATTGACCTCATTTCTTTCTTTTGTTGATAATCATATTTACTCTTTCTATGACATTCACTTGTTTTGGCCCTTGAACTTATTGAAGCCGAGCTTTGGCCAATTGGTTCATGGTTTTAAGTATTTGATCTGGGGACTGAAGATGTTGTCATCGGATAATCTTCTGTAGCCAAGGACGAAGTAATTTCACTCTGAATCCTTGATCTTCTTGCATTCAATAGATTAAAATACGCCCTGTAAGTTCAAAAGAAACAATAATTAGCACAAAAGAATGAGTGAACCAAAGAAACACTAATACTATGATGCAAGTTTGACTTATAAAAATGGTAGAAGAACGTTCAAAGAGAGAAAAGTTATATGTAGATAATTCTTTTACAAAAATTTTTAGCATATAAGAAGTGGGAAAAATTTAAAACAGCAAAACAAGAAAACAAACTTGTATGCTTTTTCAAAAACTTTCGAAAGAATTTTCATCTCATTTTTGTAATGTCTTTTGGACGAACTGTGGCTCCTCCCAACATTACATAATAATCTTCAAGGTTCCACTTATTAACTATCACAATACGACACTATATCTATTAAATTATTAGAATATAAATCCAAAAATTCAACTCAAGTAGGTGTATAAGAATTGAAAAATCCTATGATGTAGATATATAAACATACCTGAAAAGAGAAAAGGCATCGAGCTATATAGCAGTGATTTTGTTGATTTGCTCCTTTCACGTGAAGACACAAGGCACTGTAAAAGAAGGAAACGGAAAAAGGGAGCAAGCAGGTTGGCGGCTGGAAAGGAACGCACACTTTGATTGAAATTTTTATAATTTTACATTAGGTTTTGGGGAGTTTGGTTTGGGCCAATTGGCTTTTAAATTCATTTTCTTTTTGTTAATATGTATTTTCTTCCTTTTATTTCTTAATACAAATACCATACATAAAAAAAATGTAAATACTAACAAATACAATAAGTAAGAAAATTATCTATGGAAAATAAAAAAAATTAAATACATAATTTACACTAAGTAAAATAGAAAATCAACTTGGATGAAATAAAGATATTACTACTATTATAGAAGCGGCTAAGAGAGCAGCTTAGGGTTGTCCAGATGAATTGACAAAAATATCCTTTGAGTTTCATGCTTAATTTTGGACCCTGGGGATATTGTAGAAAATTGGGGTTATCTAACGGTTTAAGTGCTCTAAGAATGTTGTACCTTTTTGCTTTATGAATGTATGGATCTACAACAGGACAGGAAAACCAGTACTACATTTGAACGTGTGCTTCTGTTCCGCCGAATTTTTCTACCTGTGGGTCCCATTTACCTTTCACATTTGAGACCTCTGCGGTTTTCTTTGCATTTGTTTGAATTCTCCTATAACAACTCATGGTCCCCATTACAGCTTTAATACTATATACCTGCTGCATGGTGTCTTTTTAAAGTGATCAAATCATTAATTTGTAAAAGAATTAACAAATTATTTTACAAATCTTTTACAATTATGTTTAGTAATTCCACTTCTAAAGAGTCTTTATATGGTGATTGTAGCAAATGCTTGATAAATAAAATTGAAGGAAAGAAATTAGAATATTAGATACATTTACCAGCCTATTATAAATATTATGTTAGATTATTTTTGTGCAAGCTTTCATTTATCTAGAGTTACATATAGATAAATCAAAATGATCACTTAGTGAAAATAAGAAAAAACTTAAGCCTTCTTGAACCGAAATATATTTCTTTTAGAGGGAAGTTGAGAAGGAGTGTACTATTAGGAGTACAACATCAACGACATATCAGTGTCATCCCACAAAGTGAAGTCTGAAAAAGGTAGGATGTAAGCAGATCTTACCTCTATTTTTGTGAGGTAGAATTTATTTCAAGACAATTTTAGAAATCAAACTAGAGTGAAAAATTAAATTGAAATGATTTGAAGTTAAATCAAATAGGAAATTATAAAAACTTTTAAGTACCATCAGAAAAACTTACATTCACTATATTGGCCTATCGGGCCCGTCCTTTTTGATATCAAATTATCTAATCAATTTATATTTACGACAACAAACTATAAATATCACAAGATATTTTCAATTAGTAGAATCAATTACCAAATTAAAAGATGAACATCTAAGTTTCAATTACTAAATTCTCTCAAACAAAACTTAGAAAACAAAAAACATATTGATAGGTCAAACAAGATTAACATGCTAAGGCTTAGTTGGACTTCAAGAACTTATATAAATATATATTTTTAGAATACAATAGAAGTCCAAAGGAAGAAAATCATTATTACTTCTGATTTCAAATACTCTTGCAAGTTTTAAATTTTGAAATTGGGCCCGGGCTCAGCACGGGCTAAAGTAACTAGTTCTATAATATAGTATATTCCTTACAACCTTTTTCTTCCTATATGATATTGTTAGTTTTGTAATTTACTCCTATTTAAATTATATTAACTTCTTAATTTTAGTTTTTAATTAGATTATGATAGTTATTAAGTTATTAAAATAGTATTAGATCATTAAATATACAAATTTCTATTTATCTAAATTGAGTGTACAATGATCATTTGATATTGCTTATTCAAATCTAATAAAAATTAATTACATACTTATTTAAATTTTATAGAAAATTATATGTATATTTTTTAAATATGTTATCTAAATTGTGTGTACAATGATCATTTGATATTGCTTATTCAAATCTAATAAAAATTAATTATATACTTATTTAAATTTTATAAAAAAATTATAATTATATTTTTTTAATATGAAATATGTTATACTAGTTAGTTTTGTTATACACTCGCATATCAAGTTATTAACCATATTTTTTTTTTGAAGTGGAACTTAATAATATTGAAATATATCAACATTATAAAATATCAAAAATAGTCACAAGAGAACCATGATCCTCTTCATGTATCTCTATCCGAGAGTTATCAGTATTTATCAAATGTGTTCCTACCTAACGGAACGCTATTGGATCAAATGATAAAGACATTATTGAGAAAAAGATGGCTTTTCTCGGGTGAAATAAAAATTGGATGTGGTCACTGGTGATGATGTTGATGAGATTGCAAGATTGAAGGCTTACCTGAGCCGTACCTTCGACATAAATTTGGCATGCTAAGGTACTTCTTAGACACAGAGGATTTCGAGATCTATAAGAAGTAGAGCCATCTCTCAAAAGAAGTATGTCCTTGATTTGAAGATATCATAATTAATTCTCAATTCTTATATTTTGTGACGATCCGGCCCGTCGTCACGTGAGTTATCATCCCGTTTTTCCCATATTGTGTTGCTTTATGTTCTATATCGGTATTTGAGTTGATCGGGCGGAATTAAGTTGGTTTTAGTTGGAAATGAGGCATTTAGCCTCTTAGAAGAGAGTTTATTTTAGAAAAGTCAACCGGAAGTTGACTATGTGGTTAGAGACTCGGATGTAAATTTTGGTGGTTCGGTTAGCTTCGGGGAATGATTTGTGACTTAGGAGTGCGATCGGAATCGAATTTGGAGCCCCGGTGTAGATTTAGGCTTGAATTGGCGAAGTTTGAATTTTGGCGAATTCCGGTTGATAGGTGGGATTTTGATCCGTGGGTCGTAATGGAATTCTGAGAGTTTCAGTAGCTTCGTTAGGTGATTTTGGATATGTCTGCAAATTTTCAGGTCATTCAGACATTGTTTGGTCGGATTTTTGATTGAATGCATATTGCGAAAGTTTTGAAGAAAACTAGGCTTGAATCCGATGTGATTTAATGGTTTTAGCATTGTTTGACGTGTTTTGAGGATTGGAACAAGTTTCAATAAGGTTTTAGGGTATGTTTGTGCTTTTGGTTGAGGTTTTAGGCTTTTGTTGCAGTCAGATTTTTCAGGCTACTGGTATTTCTGCATCTGCAAAAAAGGAGTCGCTTAAGCGGTTCCGTAGATGCGGTGGGGAAAGTCGCAGAAGCGATCATGAGTGGCCCAGAAAATTTTCGCATAAGCGGAAGGTGGAGCGCGTAAGCGGGGCCACGTAAGCGGATTTTAGACCGCAGAAGCGGTCGAGGGGAAACCGCATAAGCGGTCCAGATAGTTTTAAGTCAGACCGCATAAGCAGTCAATTAGCCGCATAAGTGGGACCGCAGGTGCGGTCAGGGGACTGCAAAAGCGGAAAATGGACCTGTGCTATAGTGAACAGTGTTCACGAACTTGGAAAAGAAGAAAATATTTTGGACTTCGAGCAAAGCGGGTTTTTGTGCGATTTTGAAGAGGATTCGAAGGGGTTTCATCAGGTATGGATATGTGGACTCGGATTATGTTATTATGGTGTAAAAATATAAATTAATCATGGAAATTCAAGGAATTAAAGGGTAAAAATGGAGGTTAGGGCTTGAAACCTAAGAGGGTTTAAATTGATGATTTAAGGGGTCAAATGAACTCAGATTCTTGTGTATTTTATATGCACGGACTCGAAGTGAGATGAGGATTCCGGAGATATGAATTTTGTAATTTTTCGAGAAGTGGGCCCGGGGCTCGGGTTTTGCCAACTTCGTATTTTTGGGTGTTTTTCGAGTTCTTTCAATTGGGTTATGTTCCATTAGATTAATATAACGTATTCCTTATGGTTTTGGCTAGATTTGACGCGCGAGGAGGTTGATTCTAGAGGAAAAGGCTTGGTGGACTAGTTCTTTAGCCAATTTGAGGTGAGTAATTGATGTAACTGCTGTTCTGAGGGTTTGAAACCCCAGAATTTCACATCGTGACGCTATATTGAGGCGTGACTCTACAGTGAGTGTGGGGTCGGTTACTGTTGGAGATTGAGATTTGGTCCATCCTGAATATGATTTATTCTTTATGGGCGATTGAGACGCATACTTTATCACTATGGATTGGGCTTATTGCCGTGTTTGAGGCCCTGTGCCGACCTGTAGAATCCTTAGGGGATCTTTATGTATTTTTCCTCACTTGTGTGCATAACATAAATTCTCAGTCATGTTTTCAAATATTAAAAATAATATAATAATTATGTTTTATACATAAACCTTAAATGAAAATGATATGAGGGCTGAGATCCCTATAGTATGTCATGCCCGATCGGCTGTGGACTTATTTGACTGAGATGGGTCGGGGACCCAGTGGTGAGGATGTTTCCTTGATATAGATCGAGCTACACGCCGTATCAATTATTATATATTGATATTGAGGCCGAGAACCTATTTTATGCCAATACCTGGCTGATATTGCGCTTGGGCTGTAGGAGCCCCTCCGGAGTCTGTACACACCCCCAACGAGCGCCTTCGACGTTAAATAAGTGGAGCAAGCTGCACGTCGCGGCGGGTACTGGAGTGTACCGTTATATGTGTTGCATCCTTTCATGCATTATTTCTTAACTGTATTATTTGTTGTATATTTTTTTTTTCGCTGGATTGGATATGAACTGCTGGATATAGAGTACTTTGTGCATTTCCTGCGTTTTCTTACTTTCGGACTTTAGTTATGTTTATTACTTACTGAGTTGGAGTACACACTTTCATCCCTGCACCTTGTGTGCAGATCCAGGGCAGTCTCAGGCTGAGTGATTCCAGCTGATCCAGAGTTCTTTCCGGGAGTATTTGAGGTAGTTGCAGGGCGTTCGCAGCCGATGATTCTCCCCTCTATCTTTATCCTTTATTTTTGTATTATCAGTATTTAACAGACTTTGTAGTAGGATATTATTCTGTCATTAGAGGCTCATGGTCGTGACACCGGATCCTAGTTAGGCTGTGTTGGTATTTTGTTAGATTTTCCGCATTATTATCAGTATTTCAGATTCTTGTTTTAAATGATATTTATCTTCATCTGTTTAATTAACGGGGTTATTGATAAATGGTCGGGCTTGCCTAGTAGTGTGTTGGGTGCCATCACGATCGGGTTGGGGTCGTGACAAGTTGGTATCAGAGCCTAGGTTACTTGGTCTCGCGAATCATGAGCCGGTTTAGTAGAGTCTCGCGGATCGCTACGGAGACGTCTGTATTTATCCTTGAGAGGCTGCAGAACCTTTAGGAAACTTCATATTCTTGGAATTCTTATCGTGCTACTTTGTTGATCCGAGAACTAAATTATGTTATTCTATTCACTCGCAGATGGCGAGAACCCGTGCTACCGGATGTGGCAGACGACCACCTGTATCACCTACTGAGGCCACCAGAAGCCGTGGACGCGATCGTGGTCGAGGTTGTAGTCGAGGCAGAGCCGAGGGGACAACACCTATTGACCCACCAGTTGCCTCGGCTCAGGAGCAGGCTCCAGCTGTAGAGACTCCGACAGCACCTGTTCAGGCACCAGCTGTGCCTATTGTGATTCCGGATCTTCAGGAGGCCCTAGATCAGATTCTATCAGTTTGCACTGGCCTGGCTCAGGCCGTCTCAGCCACTACTGCAGCAGCTACTTCGCAGGCCGGGGGAGGCAATTAGACCCCCGCTGCTCGCACGCCGGAGCAGGTAGTGCAGGGTTTGCGGACACCAGAGGCACCACCAGTTCAGCAGGTTGCCCAGTTCCGCCGGTTGCCCCGGTTCAGGATGATGTGATTCTGGCCATGCCAGACGATGAGCAGCGTCGTCTTGAGAGGTTCAGCAGGCTTTCACCTCCTACTTTTAGTGGTGTTAGGGGCGAGGATGCCCAGGGTTTCCTCGATAAGTGTCGACGTATGCTTCGGACCGCATGGATCTTGGAGTGGAGCGGGGTATCATTTACTACTTTTAAGTTTTCTGGAGCAGCTTTCACTTGGTGGGAGGCTTATGAGCGGCGTAAGCCGAGAGGTGCAGCGCCTTTGTCATGGCAGGAGTTCTCCACTCTCTTTCTGGAGAAGTGGGTACCTCAGTCTCAGAGGGAGGAGCTGCGTAGACAGTTTGAGTACCTTCGTCAGGTAGATATGACCGTGACTCAGTATGAGGTAAGATTTTCGGAGTTGGCTCGATATGCTCCATGGATGGTCCCGACTGATCGGGAGAGGATTCGGAGATTCGTGGATGGACTCACCTATCCCATCCGTATTCTGATGACCCGAGAGAGGGTTCTGGGCCATACCTTCGAGGATGCTGTGGATATTGCTCGTGATATTGAGACGGCTCACTGTCAGGAGAGAGAGGAGAGGGAGGCCAAGAGGCCTCGAGGATCAGGTAGATTCAGTGGTGCTCCGTCTAGGGGCCAGTTTCAGCAGAGCAGAGGTCGTTCTTTAGGCCTCATCAGTCGGCTCGTCCCGAGTATCATGGGGCATCTTCAGGCCATGGTTACCAGGGGTATCAGCAGGGCCAGTCTTCCCTTAGTGCCCTCCCAGCTCATAGCTCTTCACATGCCCCTTCAGCTCAGGGTTCTTCTACGCAGGGTGCATCGGCTGGTCATTCCGGCACGAGGGGTTCCCATCAGTCCCCTTCTCCAGCATCTGGTATTTGCTTCGAGTGTGACAAGTATGGCCATATGAGGAGGCAGTGTCCTCGACGTCGTGGTAGCCAGTCTCAGTAGAGGGATCAACCCTCCTCTTCTACTCCATCTACTTCAGCACCATCCCAGTCAGGTAGGGGTGGGGGTCAGGCAGCTAGGGGCCGCCCTAGGGGTGGAGATCGACCTAGTGGTGGTCAAGCTCGGTTCTATGCGCTTCCAGATAGGAGAGACGCCATTGTATCTGATGCAGTTATTACAAGTATTATCTCAGTATGCCACTGGGATGCTTCTATTTTATTTGATCCCGGATCTACATACTCTTATGTGTCTTCATATTTTGCCCATCATCTGGCTACGACCCGAAGGTGTCTTGCCTTACTTGTGCATGTATCTACCCCGGTGGGTGATACTATTATTGTGGACCATGTGTATCAGTCCTGTTTTGTTACTATTGGGGGTCTGGAGACCCGGGTTGATTTGTTGCTTTTGAGCATGGTATACTTCGATGTTATTCTGGGCATGGACTGGTTATCTCTATGTCATGCTATTTTGGACTGTCATGCAAAGACAGTCACGTTGGCTATGTCGGGTGTTCCGAGAGTCGAGTGGCGTGGTTCGACCGATTATGTACCCAGCCGGTAATCTCTTTCTTAAAGGCCCAGCGGGTGGTTGGGAAGGGATATTTATCATATTTGGCATTTGTGAGGGACGTTGGAGTTGAAACTCCTAGTATTGATTCGGTTCCCATTGTGAGGGATTTTTCTGATGTGTTTCCAGCAGACCTGTCGGGCATGCCGACGGACAGGGACATTGATTTCGGTATTGATCTAGTGTCGGGCACTCATCCCATCTCTATTCCTCCCTATCGTATGGCAACAGCTAAGTTAACAAAATTGAAGGAGCAGCTTCAGGGACTCCTAGATAAGGGGTTCATTCGCCCGAGTGTGTCACCGTGGGGTGCACCGGTCTTGTTTGTCAAGAAGAAAGATGGCACAATGAGGATGGGTATTGATTATAGGCAGTTGAACAAGGTGACGATGAAGAACAAGTATCCTCTACCGCGCATTGATGATTTATTTGATCAGCTCTAGGGAGTGAGGGTATTCTCGAAGATTGATCTTCGTTCAGGCTATCACCAGCTGAAGATTAGGGATTCTGATATTATGAAGACAACTTTCAGGACAAGATATGGGCATTATGAGTTTCTAGTTATGTCTTTTTGCTGACCAATGCCCCAGTCGCGTTCATTCATTTGATGAACAGCGTGTTCCGGTCGTATTTGGGTTCCTTTGTGATTGTTATTATTGATGACATCCTGGTATACTCGCATATCCAGGAGGAGCATTCTCAGCATTTGAGGGTAGTATTGCAGAGATTGAGGGAGGATAAGCTTTATGCAAAGTTCTCCAAGTGTGAGTTCTGGCTTGGGTCTTTGGCTTTTCTAGGACACATGGTGTCTAGTGATAGTATTCAGGTTAACCCAAAGAAGATAGAGGCGGTGCAAAGTTGTCCTAGACCGTCCTCAGCCACGGAGATTCAGAGTTTCCTCGGTTTGGCAGGGTATTATCGCCGGTTTGTCCATGGCTTTTCGTCTATTGATTCGTCCTTAACCAAGTTGACGCAGAAGGGTGCACCATTTGTATGGTCGGACGAGTGCGAGGAGAGCTTTCAGAAGCTCAAGTCAGCTTTGACCATAGCCCCAGTGTTAGTCTTGCCATCAGCTTCAGGTTCTTACACCGTGTATTGTGATGCTTCGAGAGTTGAGATTGGATGTGTGTTGATGCAGGAGGGTAGAGTTATTGCTTATGCTTCTCGTCAATTGAAGCCTCATAAGAAGAACTACCCTGTTCATGATTTGTAGTTGGCTGGCATAGTTCATGCTTTAAAGATTTGGAGGCACTGCCTATATGGCGTATCTTGTGAGGTGTGTATCGATCATCGCAGCCTTCAGCACTTGTTCAAATAGAAGGATCTAAATTTGAGGCAGCACAGGTGGCTTGAGTTGCTCAAGGATTATGACATTACCATTTTGTATCACCCGGGGAAGGCCAATGTGGTGGCTGATGCTTTGAGCCGAAAGGCGGTGAGTATGGGTAGCTTGGCGTACATT
>MU744112.1:1686-14649 GCA_026770625.1 Nicotiana glauca | reverse complement strand
TGTCGTATATGGTAGGCGAGAAGGTCTTGCTGAAGGTTTCGCCTATGAAGGGCGTCATGAGATTTGGAAAGAAAGGAAAGCTGAGTCCGAGGTTTATTGGCCCTTTTGATATCCTTAGGAGGATTTGGGAGGTGGCCTATATGCTTGCTTTGCCACCCAGCCTGTCGGGAGTTCACCTGGTATTTCATGTGTCTATGCTCCGGAAGTATGTTGGGGACCCATCTCATGTGTTGGACTTCAGTACAGTGCAGTTGGATGATGATTTGACCTATGATGTAGAACCAGTGGCTATTTTGGGTCGTCGGGTCCGGAGGTTGAGGTCGAAGGATATAGCTTCGGTGAAGATGCAGTGGAGAGGTCGGCACGTGGAGGAGGCTACTTGGGAGACCGAGCGGGAGATGCGGAGCAGATATCCTCACTTGTTTGAGACTCCAGGTATGTTTCTTGACCCGCTCGAGGACGAGCTTTTGTTTTAGTTGGGGAGGATGTGACGGCCCGTCCCATCGTCACGTGAGTTACCGCCCCGTTTTCCCCATATTGTGTTGCTGTATGTTCTATATCGATATTTGAGTTTATCGGGTGGAATTGAGTTGGTTTTAGTTGGAAATGAGGCACTTAGCCTCGTAGAAGAGAGTTTGTTTTAGAAAAGTCAACTGGAAGTTGACTATGTGGTTAGGGGGCTCGGATGTGAATTCTAGTGGTTCGGTTAGCTTCGGGGGATGATTTGTGACTTAGGAGTGCGATCGGAATCGAATTTGGAGGCCCGGTGTAGATTTAGGCTTGAATTGGCGAAGTTTGAATATTGGCGAATTTCAGTTGATAGGTGAGATTTTGAGCCGTGGGTCGGAATGGAATTACGAGAGTTTCAGTAGCTTCGTTAGGTGATTTTGGATATGTCTGCAAATTTTCAGGTCATTCCGACGTTGTTTGGTCGGGTTTTTGATTGAATGCGTATTGCGGAAGTTTTGAAGAAAACTAGGCTTGAATCCGATGTGATTTAATGGTTTTACGTTGTTTGACGTGTTTTGAGGATTGGAACAAGTTTGAATAAGGTTTTAGGGTGTGTTTGTGCTTTTGGTTGAGGTCCCGGGGGCCTCGGGGTGATTTCAGATTGTTAAACGGGGGGTTCTAGGCTTTTATTGAAGTCAGATTTTTCAGGCTACTGGTATTTCCGCATCTGCGGAAAAGGAGCCACTTAAGTGGTTCTGCAGATGCGGTGGGGAAAGTCGCAGAAGAGACCATGAGTGGCCCAGGGAATTTCCGCATAAGCGGAAGGTGGAGCGCGTAAGCGGGGCCGCATAAGCGGATTTTAGACCGCAGAAGCGGTCGAGGGGAAACCGCATAAGCGGTGCTTGGAATTGCATAAGCGGTCTAGATGGTTTTAAGTCAGGCCGCATAAGAGGTCAATTAGCCGCATAAGCGGGACCGCAGGTGCGGTCAGTGGACCACAGAAGCGGAAAATGGACTTGTGTTATAGTGAACAATGTTCATGAACTTGGAAAAGAAGAAAACATTTTGGACTTCAAGCAATGCGGGGTTTTGGGCGATTTTGAAGAGGATTCGAAAGGGTTTCATCAGGTATGGATATGTGGACTCGGATTATGTTATTATGGTGTAAAAACATGAATTAATCACGGAAATTCAAGACATTAAAGGGTAAAAATGGAGGTTAGGGCTTGAAACCTAAGAGCGTTTAAATTGATGATTTGAGGGGCCAAATGGATTCCGATTCTTATGTGTTTTATATGTACGGACTCGTGGCGAGACGAGGATTCCGGAGATGTGAATTTCGTAATTTTTTGAGAAGTGGGACCGGGGCTCGGGTTTTGCCAACTTCGTATTTTTGGGTATTTTTCGAATTCTTTCAATTGGGTTGTGTTCCATTAGCTTAATATAACGTATTCCTTATGGTTTTGGCCAGATTTGGCATGCGAGGAGGTTGATTCTAGAGGAAAAGGCTTGGTGGACTAGTTCTTTAGCCGATTTGAGGTGAGTAATTGATGTAACTGCTGTTCTGAGGGTTTGAAACCCCGGACTTTCACATCGTGACGCTATATTGAGGCGTGACACACATTCTAAGGCGAGTGTGGGGTCGGTTACTGTTGGAGATTGAGACTTGGTCCATCCCAAGTATGATTTCTTCTTTATGGGCAATTGAGACGCATACTTTATCACTGTGGATTGGGCTTATTGCCGTGTTTGGGGCCTTGTGCCGACCTGTAGAATCCTTAGGGGATCTTTTTGTGTTTTTCCTTACTTGTGTGCATAACATAAATTCTCAATCATGTTTTCAAATATTAAAAACAATATAATAATTGTTTTTTATATATGAACCTTAAATGAAAAGGATATGAGGGCTGAGATCCCTATAGTATGTCACACCCGATCGGCTGTGGACTTATTTGACTGAGATAGGTCGGGGACCCAGTGGTGAGGATGTTTCCTTGATGTGGATCGGGCTGCACGCCGTAGCAATTATTATATATTGATATTGAGGCCGAGAGCCTGTTTTATGCCAATACCTGACTGATATTGCGCTTGGGCTGTAGGAGCCCCTCCGGAGTCTGTATATACCCCCAGCGAGCGCCGTCGACATTAAATAAGTGGAGCAGGCTGCACGCCGCAGCGGGTACTGGAGTGTACCGTTATATGTGTTGCATCCTTTCATGCATTATTTCTTAATTGTATTATTTGTTGTATATTTTTTTTCCGCTGGATTGGATATGAACTGCTAGATATAGAGTACTTTGTGCATTTCCTGCATTTTCTTACTTTCAGACTTTAGTTATGTTTATTACTCACTGAGTTGGAGTACTCACTTTACTCCCTGCACCTTGTGTGCAGATCCAGGGCAGTCTCAGGCTGAGTGATTCCAGCTGATCCAGAGTTCTTTCCGGGAGTATTTGAGGTAGCTGCAGGGCGTTCGCAGCCGATGATTCTCCCCTCTATCTTTATCCTTTATTTCCATATTATCAGTATTAAACAGATTTTGTATTAGGATATTATTCTGTCATTAGAGGCTCATGGTCGTGACACCGGGTCCTAGTTAGGCTATGTTGGTATTTTGTTAGATTTTCCGCATTAGTATCAGTATTTCAGATTCTTGTTTTAAATGATATTTATCTTCATCTGTTTAATTAACGGAGTTATTGATAAATGGTCGGGCTTGCCTAGTAGTGTGCTGGGTGCCATCACGACCGGGTTGGGGTCGTGACATATTTAATGCATAATTAAAAATGACAATTAGAAATACATATATATATATATATATATATGTATACACACACACACACGAATATAGTTATTTAAATTATATAAAAATAGTCATCCACACGAATTAGCTATAATTCCATTATATTTAATAAGAATTATAATATAATTAGTTTTTGTCATGACCCGAATCTCTCACTATCGAGAGTCGTGATGGCGACTAATGTCGGAGTTAGGCAAGCCAAGAATTCAAATATTTTCCGGTAACAACACAACAGTAATAACAATGATAAACCTTTAAATAAAAAAGGAAGTCTTTTATGCTTATATAACTGAAATAAAATTTGCGGAATTTGAAACACATTTCTACCCAGAGTCTGGTATCACTAGCTCACGGACTGCTATAGAGTACTAAAAATAAGTCTCAAATGATATTACATACTGTTTTTCTCGAAAGACAGAAAACAAACTAAAAATATGGAAAGGGACTTCGGCCTGCGAACGCCAGCTAGGCTACCTCGTGAGTCCCTGGATTGAAGACAGCTCCCGGGTAAAATCCTACTGCAGCTGTCCAAAAGCTGCTCCTGGATCTTTGCAAAAAGATGCACAGAGCGTAGAATTAGCACAACCGACCCCATGTGTTGGTAAGTGCCTGGCCTAACCCCTGCGAAGTAGTGACGAGGCTAGACATGACCTACCAAAAACAACCTATGCAGATATATATATATATATATATACAAAAGGCAACGGAAATAACAACAGAAAACATCAAATAAAAACTGGGAAGGGGCATGCTCGGGGGAATACAGTGAAAATAGATCAACGGATATAACAACGAAACTACATCAACACTATGACTCATATAAGTGGTCGGCGTGCCATACGATCCTATAGTATATATTTATAAGTGGTCGGCATACCACACGATCCTATTTCATAATTCATAAGTGGACGGCGTGCCACACGATCCCATTTCATAATTCATAAGTGGACGACGTGCCACACGATCCCATTTTATAATGAATAATACATATAATCATTCTAGAGGAGGCCCCATTAGGGGAATTCAATAACATAACGATTTAACTCGGCAAGGGTACAACTAACAGCCCAAATATCCCGGCAAGAGATAATACATATAATGCTTAAATCCCAGCAAGGGAGCAACAACAATAATAGACTATGCGTTCCGGCAAGGGAATAATCACAACACTTCCTCTTTTAATCACTTCTTTCTCAATTATCAATTTCTAGTTCGAGCCAACGCTCCAATAATATACCAATCATAATTCTTCCTCAACCATTCACATTATATGAAACTTATCAATTAAACAAGGAAGATGTATCATAAAATTCGAGTCAAACACAATTAAGACTCACGGTCATGCTAGACTCTGGTGCATAGATAACCGCCACCATGTCTATACACCGTACTCCACATTTAGCAGTTAGCAAATAATATCCTAGTCCTATTCCCTCAAGCCAAAGTTAGCCTGGCCTAACCCCGACGAAGTAGTGACGAGGCTAGACAGGACCTACCAAAAACAACCTGTGCAGATATATATATACAAAAGGCAACGGTAATAACAATAGAAAACATCAAATAAAAATTGGGAAGGGGCATGCTTGGATACAGTGAAAACAGATCAACGGATATAACAACGAAACTACATCAATAGTATGACTCATATAAGTGGTCGCGTGCCACACGATCCCATAGTATATATTTATAAATGGTCGGTGTGCCACACGATCCCATTTCATAATTCATAAGTGGACGGCGTGCCACATGATCCCATTTTATAATTCATAAGTAGACGACGTACCACACGATCTTATTTCATAATTCATAAGTGGACGGCGTGTCACACGATCCCATTTCATAATTCATAAGTGGACGGCGTGCCACACGATCCCATTTCATAATGAATAATACATATAATCTTTATAGAGGACGCCCCATTAGGGGAATTCAACAACATAACGATTTAACTCGGCAAGGGTACAACTAACAGACCAAATATACCGGCAAGGGAGAATACATATAATGCTTAAATCCCGGCAAGGGAGCAACAATAATAATAGACTACGCGTCCCGGCAAGGAAATAATCACAACACTTCCTCTTTTAATCACTTCTTTCTCAATTATCAATTTCTAATTCGAGCCAATGCTCCAATAATATACCAATCACAATTCTTCCTCAACCATTCACATTATATGAAACTTATCAATTAAACAAGGAAGATGTATCACAAAATCCGAGTCAAACACAATTAAGACTCATGGTCATGCTAAACTCCGGTGCATAGATAACCGTCACCATTCCTATACACCGTACTTTATATTTAGCAGTTAGCAAATAATATCCTAGTCCTATTCCCTCAATCCAAAGTTAGAACAAACACTTACTTCGGTCCGAGAATAGCAATCAACTCTCTAATACCGCCTTTCCTCTACAATCCGACTCCGAAACAATGGTATCTAGGCATAATTAATTCAATAATATCAATAAAGACTCAATGACAATATCACATAGCCTAGATATGAATTTCCTAGCATTCTTCCAAAATTACCAAAATTCGACACTGGGCCCACATGGTCCAAACACGAGGCTCGGACCAAAACCCAATCACCCATAACCCCATGAGTTCAAATATGTAATTTATTTTAAGGTTTGACCCCAAATTGAGGTTGAATCACCCAAAATTCTCAAAACCCTAACTCTACCCAAAACCCCTAATTTATACTTTGATTTCATGATTTAGGGCTAGGAAATTAGTGATTAGTTGAAGAGATTAAGAGGGAATGAAGTTAGGAACACTTACATATGAAGTTATGGAGGAAGAGGTTCTTCAAACTTGACTATGAAGGGTGAAGGAGAAGAGCTCGTGTGAAAAAAATTGAAGAAATCCCGTAACTATTCTGTTTTGAGCTTTTAAAAATAATTGGGCGAAAATGCCCTATGCGATCGCGGAGAAGGCATTGCGATCGCATAAGTCATTATGCGAACGCATAGAGGAAAAACATAGGCAGTCCAGGTTTGGACTTTAACGAAGTGCGAACGCGGAGTATCAATTGCGTTCGCGTTGAAGGAGCTGGCAAATCTATGCGATCGCGAAAGAGTGTATGCGATCGCATTGAACAAATGCAGGCACATGGAAGGCTACACTGTGCGATCGCGAAGCAACCTATGCGATCGCATAGAACTAAATACTAGAACTGAGTTTTTCTGAAATTTTCACTAAGTTCAAAACACCCCGAACCACCTCCGAATCACTCCCGAGCCCTCGGGTCTCCCAACCAATCACACACACTAACTCAATAACATCCTACGAACTTATCCGTGCGATCAAATCGCCAAAATAACATCAAAATCAATGAATCAAACCTCAAATTCCTCATTTTTCATTCTAACTTCATAAACTTCAAATTTTAGATATTTAGGTCCGAAACACGTCAAATGACGTCCGATTTCAACCAAACTTCACAGAAAGCACACTTGTACCGGGTGCCAGAACCAAAATACGGGCCCGATACCAATGTTTTCTAACTCATTTTCATTTCAAATTTTTATATCATTTTCAGAAAAAAATAATTTCTTTCAAAAATTCATTTCTCGGGCTCGGGACCTCAGATTTTGATTCCGGGAAGACGCCCGAGTCCCATACTTTTCTACGGACCCCCCGGGACCGATACATCATGGGTCCGGGTCCGTTTACCCAAAACATTGACCAAAGTCAACTTTAATCATATTAATATCAAAATTCTTCAAAAAGTTTCACAGAATTCACATATTTCAACATAAAAGCTTTCCAGCTACACGCCCGGACTGCGCACGCAAATTGAAGTAATTAAAAGCGAAGTTTTCAAGGCCTCGGAAGCACGGAAAGGGGAGAAATCCGGTGATGACCCTTTGGGTCGTCACAGTTTTCCTATGGACTTAAGTATCAATTAACTTCGTCATTCTTTGAAATATCTATAACATGATTATATAAAAATTAATATGAATTATAATATCATAAACTTTTTTATAGTGTTAAATATGTTTATTGTATATATTTGGAACTTTGGTCATTTATCAAAACTAAATGCACCAAAATCACCACACTCATATGAAATTATTCTAAGTACTTACTAAAAATACTTAAGGACTATCTATATATATATATATATATATATATATATATATATGAAACAACTCTTAAAGTCTTCAATATATGAAGACTTATTTAAAAATAAATACTTAAATATAAAGTACTTATATAAAAAAAAATTAGCTAAGTACCAGATATACATAAATTCCCAGCAAATGTTAATATATTTTGAATTTTGGCACCATATATTTATAATTAACGTCCAAAAACAATAAGCTGCAATAAAATAAAATATGAGTTTGATAAATAAAAAGTAAATAGATAAGTTTTGAGGCTACAAGTAAGCATACAAATGATCTATTAAAATTAGATTTTGCATACTTAAAGTTTATTAATACTTCATTTATATATAATTGCTATACTTTCTGTTATTTTGGAAAAATCTAACTTTTATAGTTAAAATTGAATTTTCATAACTTGATAATTGTTTGTGCAACTCTTACTTTTTTGTCATCGAAATAATAAAATTCACCTATGAAATTTTGTACATATAACTTATTATGGTTAAAATACTATTATTGCAGTGACAATCGTAACTGTACGACTAAAGTTATAGTTAGCTTGTAAATTTATCGTCACTTTAAATTTGTAGTTATTAATTTTTCATGATTTTAAGTGAACTATTACCATGGCTTTTTAGAACTTGAAGAAAAATTATTTATTTGTAACATTTGGATTTACATAATTATTATGACTAAAATGTTATTGTTGCTATATATTAAGTTTTAACTCGTGGCAAAAACTAATGATTAGCTACAAAATTCTGTTATAGTAAGAAATATGTGGCTAATTCAACCTATACTGCCACAACTTTTTATAACTTGAAGCAAATATATTCATTTAGCGATAATATTTTATTTCAAATATTTATTGTGGCTAATAAGTTAGTACAACTATAGTAAGTTTCAACTCGTGGCAAAATACTAATGATTAGCTACGGAATTCAATTATAGCAATAAATCTGTGGCTATATCTTACAACTTTTTTGAGTTTAAAGCAAAAATATTGCTATATTAACTATTGATGTGCCAAAAACTTATGACTAGCTACAAAAATTTATTTGTAGTAATAATTTTGTAGCTATTAAGGTAATATTGTCACGATTGTTAGTAATTATAGCTCATATGAGGAATTAGCTTTACCAACTTAATTGTCGTGGCAAATAAATTTTATAGTTTTGTAAATAGCCACAAAATTCTATTTTTGTGGCTGTTATTAGGTATTAGATATAAATTTCAAATTCGTAGCTACAATTTTGTAATTATAGATATATACTGTTGTAGGTTTTTTAACAATTAGCACGTGTACGTACTCGTCACCTCATGTACATGGCATTCATACAGCAACAATACCAAAATCCTAAGGGAAGTTCCTTCACACAAGGTTAGGCAAACTACTTACCTCGAACCAGCTCAGAATCAATCTGATATCACGCTCTTGCTACGAGTACCCAAATCTGAATGGCCCAAATCTAATCAAATCAATTTTATATTGTAAATAAAACTACAAGCAACTAATTTTACTAATGAATTTAAAGCTACGACAATAATTTAGAAAAATGCCCAAAAATCTTCCCTGGTCCCACGTCTCGGAATCGGGTAAAAATTATAGATTATGAACACCCATTCACTCATGAGTCTAACCATACCAAATTCACACACCCGATACCAAAATCTCGATCAAAATTCCAAAACTCGGCCTAAGAACTTTTCCTCAATTCTCCCATTTTTCATCCAAATCCGAAATTAAATGATGAATTTAAGCTTAGGTTAATGGAATACAATCAAAAAGGGGTTAGGAATCATTACCCAATGATCTTCTCTTCAAAATTTCCACAGAATCGCCTTCCCCCGAGCTCCAATTTGATTTTCCAAGTTATGAACTCAAACCCTCGATTTTCATTTTTCTACCCAGCGATTTCCGCTTCTGCGGTCAAAGGGCCACATTTGCGGCTGGGGACCCGCACCTGCGAACTTTCATGAAACCCCCAGGCGCCGCACCTGTACTCCACTCTTCGCAGATGCGCTCCCGCTTTTGCGGTCCTTGAGCCGCATCTGCGACCAAAAACCTTCAAGCCTCAGACATCTGCGATTGCCAATCAACTTCTGCGGCGCCGCACCTGTGGTCCAATATCCGCATGTGCGAAAACAACAGGTTCAATAAAGATCAAAATTTTTCTAAGTCCAATTCAACTTTCGTTAAGCATCCGAAACTCACCCGAGGGCCCCGGGAGCTAAGTCAAACATGCCAACCAATCCTAAAATATCATACGAACTTAATCCAATCCTCAAATCACAACAAACAACGCTAAAACCATAATTCATCCTCCAATCCGAGCCTAACAAAGTGCGATTGACCCTAAATTTTGCACACAACTCACATTTAACACTATGGGACTATTTCAACTTTCGGAATCGGATTCCAACCCCGATATCAAAATCTCACTATCGATCCGGAAACTTTAAAAACTCAACTTTCGGCAATTCAAGCGTAAATAAGATACGAACCTCCAAAACACCCTCAGAACACGCCCCTAAGTCCGAAATCACCCGACGGAGCTAACGGAATTTCATTCCAAGGTTGTCTTCACACTGCTCCGATTACGGTCCAAATTCTAAAACTTAAGCTCTCAATTAGGGTCTAAGTGTCTCAAAATACTCTGAAACTCAAAACGAATCTTCCCGGCAACCTATAATAGCAGAAATAAATACGAGGAAAGCAGATAATAGGGTATCAGGGCATTAATTCTCAAAATGACCGATCAGATCGTTGCACTTTATGACTTAGACTCTACTTGAAAAAGAGGGACTAAGTCTAGGACAACTAGGCTAACAAGGAATTGGAGTGAACTTAAGAAATTGATAGCTCCAATTGAAGGGTTAAACCTAGAGATAATAATACTCGATTTGAGCTAATATCACTTGAATTGCATGAATACCCATTTGGACTTGAGAAAGCCAAATCGGGCAAAATTACTCAAACTACAGAGATGTATCGAGTGAGTACTCAAGTGTGATAGCGATATTACGATCCCAACTAATAAAGCTTGCCCTAGATTGTAAGGCCCCGGAAAATTTCGCTAAGTAATCTAGGATTTCGTGGTGCCACGTGGGCTAGTTATTATATTTTATGTTATATTAATATGATGGACATCAATTAGACTTAGTAAATATGAGTATAAGTCTTATGGTAAGTGATGTGAGGTCCAAATGGAAGCCTAAGTGTATGCCAAATGGGAAACTTTTCGTAATAGGCTAAAATTTCAAATGGATTCGCACAAGGCTCCATCTTAAACGAGCATATCTAAATATGTATAATGTTTTATGTAATGAATAACCTATCAAATGAAAGTTCTTTGAGTCTAGTTTCCAACTCTTCAAACCGTTCGTCATTTGGACATTCCTTCACAAAGTTATGATCAAATTACCAAAGGCTGGAAAATGCGATCCGGTGTCATGTCAGATCTGCGGTCCGCATTTTCATTCCGCGGTCCGCATTGTCGTTCTGCGATCCGCATTTTGACCGCAGATTGAACCAGTGTAGATCATTTTTGGGCACCGATTTTGCGGTGCATTCTGCGGCCCGCATGTTCATTCTGCGGTGCATTCTGCTATAGCATAATTGACATCGGAGGGTTAATTTTCTAATTTTTATAACCCGACCCCATTTCAATATATAGGCTTAGGGGTTCATTTTGGGGTCATTTTCCACTGATTTTAGAGAGAGGTGAGAGCATTTAAGAGAGAGAGGGAGGAACCCAACATTTAAATCATCCAAGTCTTGCATCAATCTTCAAGAATCAAAGAACCCAATCACAAGTTCTTCATCTAAGAGGTAAGATTCTATACCCTAGGTTTTTAATTTCAAGTTTGGAGTATAAGATGGGGTATTGAGGTATGATTATTGGGTGTAACACTATTATGTATACATGCATGTATAACTTAGGTTCATGGGAAGATTTCTTAACATAATTAGGTAAAGATTGAGTTGGAAAATAAAGGAAACCTTGTAAAATAGATTTGAAATCAAGATGCTCAACTAGTATTTGATAAAATGCTCAAATAAGCTAGAATTATGAATATCTTCCTAATTTGTGTTAAATTTTTCTATGTCTCAAAATAGATTGAAGTTGCTAGAATTTCCGGAAAAATCGTAGTAATTAAGGGAAAGCTCAAGAAAGGTATGTATGGCTAAAACTCCCTCTTCTTAGAAATTGAGCTCCCATGGTGCCCCTGCGTATGTTGTAAGTACGGAATTTGATTTATGTAGTATTCATTATTTCAAAGGATTTGGGGTGTTGCAAGAACATATGTGAAAGATGTACCTCAATGTGTTTAATAAGTTATTCTTGGTAAATGAGGATATGTGAAAAAATGGGAACCATGTGCTAAAATGCCTAGAATTCAAGTCAAGTTTAAATTGAGGTTTTGATGCCAAATTATGTGAGAAAACTCGTTATGGTTGATCCTCCGATATGTTCTTATGTGTACGAAATGTATTTAATTGATTGTGGCTAGTTGTCGGTAATGTACAAATATGTTTGGAAGTGAAGTAAGTGACTGTGTAAATGAGGTAAGATTGAACTTTGGATTCTTGCTGTGATTGGTACTTTACATGAATTGGTATTGTGATCCTATAATTGCAAAAGATGAATTCCAATATGATCAAGGNAATTGACGTGAAATATTTGGAAATGATGTGAAATGTGGGAAATAAGAGATTGAGTTATGAAACATGGCCTAGCCAAGTATGCTGTAATGATTGTGGCCCCATGCCCCGATTAAATAATATGTGGAACCTATGGACGGGCTATGAAATGCATAGGTATATAATATAATATGTGTAACCTATGGACGGGCTATGAAACGCATCGGTGTATAATATAATATGTGGAACCTATGGATGGGCTATGAAACTTGTATGCTATAATATGTGGAACCTATGGACGGGCTATGAAACACATAGGTGTATACTATAATATGTGGGACCTATGGACGGGCTATGAAACGCATAGGTGTATACTATAATATGTGGGACCTATGGACGGGCTATGAAACGCGTAGGTGTATACTATAATATGTGGGGCCTATGGACGGGCTATGAAACGCATAGGTGTATAATATAATACGATGTGTGAACCCTATGGACGGGCTATGAAACGCATATGTGTATAATATGATATGTGAACCCCATAGACGGGCTATGAAACACATACAAAAGGTATGAAGATTATGTGAAAGCTATGTGATCCCTTTTATTTGATAATGTTGTGATCATTTAAAGTGTTTGAGTTTTACTTGTGATTTCTTTATTCTTGCTTGATAGTTCTTTCTAATTAGATGGTGTTTAGTTATACATACTAGTGCTATTCAATGGAACTAACGTCCCTTTTGCCGGGGGCACTACATTCGTGTTATGATTGTAGGTGGTTCCATAACAGGCAGTGTTGGTCGCAGCCAGTGACGCATCTTCCTTTCAGCTGAGTTGGTGAGCCCCACTTCATTTCAGGGCTATGTATGATTGTTTATCATGTACTTTGTATTTAGAGGTATAGCCAGAGCCTTGTTGCCGGCATTTTCATATTATTCTTCAGTTAT
>MU744105.1:5512-18260 GCA_026770625.1 Nicotiana glauca | reverse complement strand
GGTTATGAACAGAATAATGGTCCAATTAAGGTATCAATAGAGTGAATGTGAATAGCAAAACTGGTCAGTCCATTTCATTTAATGTATCAGCATCATGAAACTGTTATAGTGAGGATCTTAAAGTCAGAACTCAGAAGAGGATTCATCCATTACCAGATACACTCTTATTATTCCCCAATGGATCAGGTCCAGACTTAATCCGATGTAGATATCTTCCTACACTCCTGAAGAGTAGTCCAAAACAAGCTTGCCGCTCTCTCTTGAAGGTGATGTCAGGGCTAATCTAATTAACTACCAACTCAAGTTTTGACGACTAGTACCCTATTCACGTTGCTACTGTTATTAGTTATAGCATGCCTAACATTTAGAACTACCTTATGCAATTCATTGAGCCTAAGTTACTTGCATGTTGGATCGTTGCCTGTCGTTCTCTTTTTCAAGCAAATATCCAAGTTAGTTTTATCCCGAATCCAAGGCTTGAATACCTGAGCCGCGAGGATGGGACTTGAGTGCAGCATATATATATATATATATATATATATATATATATGTGTGTGTGTGTGTGTGTGTATATATATATATATATACACACACACACACACACACATATATATATATATATATATATATATATATATATGCTGCACTCAAGTCCCATCCTCGCGGCTCAGGTATTCAAGCCTTGGATTCGGGATAAAACTAACTTGGATATTTGCTTGAAAAAGAGAACGACAGGCAACGATCCAACATGCAAGTAACTTAGGCTCAATGAATTGCATAAGGTAGTTCTAAATGTTAGGCATGCTATAACTAATAACAGTAGCAACGTGAATAGGGTACTAGTCGTCAAAACTTGAGTTGGTAGTTAATTAGATTAGCCCTGACATCACCTTCAAGAGAGAGCGGCAAGCTTGTTTTGGACTACTCTTCAGGAGTGTAGGAAGATATCTACATCGGATTAAGTCTGGACCTGATCCATTGGGGAATAATAAGAGTGTATCTGGTAATGGATGAATCCTCTTCTGAGTTCTGACTTTAAGATCCTCACTATAACAGTTTCATGATGCTGATACATTAAATGAAATGGACTGACCAGTTTTGCTATTCACATTCACTCTATTGATACCTTAATTGGACCATTATTCTGTTCATAACCATATGACGAATATAACTAGCCAGTGTGTTGTTAGTCAATTATCATTCATTTAGACTGTTACAAAGAATTAAGTGATGTTGCTGCCAAATTGGCACATCATGTGCAGGACTGGCACAAGTCTTTAAAGGAAATGTTAAACCTTTTAAGTAGGTATAATCTGTGAATTTATGATATAGACCTCATATGTCAAGGAAGAACATTTTCCTAGTGGTGACTTCGAGTTGTGAACTAGATATTAACTTGATTACTACCCTTTTCTCTCCTCCAGCACCGATAAACATCTGCAAATATGGCGGCTCTGCAGCGCTAATCTCCGCCCCTCTTGCTAATGATTTACAGAGGAAAGTGAAGGCTGGGCATTACCAGCCTAAAGGAAATGTTTTGGGATAACCAGAGAAATGAGTTCAGTAGCTAAGGATAACAAAGGAAAGTGGAAACAAACCAAGAGGAGATTGTGACTATTTCCTATAATAAAACCTCCAGGACGGCATAGCCTCAACCTCAATCTAAGCTACAATCATGCCCTTTATTATCCTTGTGGCTCAAATCACTCACTTGATTTGTTCCAAACACGCCAACAAATTGACACTGATAGGAGACCTTCATAAGTTACAGTGTTTTATGTAATCACTTGTCATGACAAATATGACCAACTACCAAAAAACTTAGTCGAAAACCACTAAATGCACCGCAAACCCCTAACATATAAAGCAGAATCATGCTCCAACATTCTACGAATACCAACATTATTGTCTGATACGACTTAGACTTTGCACAACATTCTTTACTATCTACAAGTATGCACCGGGTGTTATTAACTTGAAGGTCAGAGTCTTCCTGCAGCCCAACCTTCATCCTTTCACTAGTACAGGTGCGCAGTCAGCTACAATCCCAAGGAAAGCACTCGCTACATCTATAATGAGGGCTAAGGTGGTCTATCTACAGAAGTTCATAAATCTAGTATTTTCCTTTTCTCTGGATTGAGATAGCAAGAATGATGCTTAATTAAGCTTAAAAGACCAGCATCACAGTTCCCTAATCATTTATCAAGCTCCATCCATCCACCTAGCCGGTAGAGAATACAAAACACATTTTTTTCTATTCTTTGCTTTTTATAAACGAGAGATCCACGAGGACAACTGGAGTCCGGTTCAGAACTCAGTAGATAATAGGTCCGCTCCTCTACCTTTCTCCACTTAAATACCAGGTTTTTGTCTGAAACAGGCTTTATCACGCACTGTGATCTTAGCACTAGACCAAAGCTCTAGAAGGAAATAGAATATACAACACATGCTCAAATCAGTATAGCAAGTGTCTCCAAGTCATATGCGAATGCACTCATTATATTAAAATTTTGGGTCGGATGCTCAGATTCTTTCACAATACCTACACCACCTAGTCCTTGCAACTACTACCAGCCAACTAGAAACTTCAATATAAAGTCAAATAAACATTAAACCAACAATAAAGTACAATTACCCATCTAACAAAATATGAAGTTGAAACAGCTATACCTAACATAAAAAAGATCAGAAACAAAGCCTAAAGAGAAGGAGGTACAGTGTTGTTCAACTTCAATACTAAAGCCAAATACACATTAAACTAACAATAAAGTACAATACCCATCTAACAAAATGTGAACTTTAATCAGTTTCATAGCATAAAAAGATCAGAAAACAAAACCTGAAGAGTTTTGTTAAACTTGAGCATTGGTAGTGAAAAGGGAGCCGCTTTTGGTTGGGACCCATTTGGTTCTTCACCTGTTGGAAGTGAACCCACTACTACTTGTTTCAATGTAGAAGATGACAACATATTTAGCCGACGAGAGCTTTTTCCGGCGAGATCACAGTCTCCGATTTTATTAGACAAAAATTTGTTCTTGAGTAGTGTGAGTCGGACACAAAAAAATGAAATTTTTACAGACAAATGTGGTAGGTAGCTACCTTTGTTTAATGTTATTTTTGGTACGGTCCACTGTGCGCAAAATTTTTTTTACTATTAAAATCACATTTCTCCCGTTGCCATTTTTTTTTGGGAATACAAATAGGCAGAGATAGAAGCTCTTATACGCGTTTCAATATCAAAAAAAGTAGTCGGATTTACTAAGCTTTCACTCTGGGCGGAATCCGGAGGAAGATCGGACCACAAGTGTCTATCGTACGCAGTCTTATCCTGCAGTTCTGCAACAGGCTATTTTCGGTGTTCGAAACTGTGACCTCCAAGTCAAATGATATCAGCTTTATGAGTTACACCAAGACTCTCCTTCTTTTTGTTCAAACAGTATATTAAAAAATTTATTAAATATATGTACACATATTAAATTTAGGTACACATATTAAATTTAGAATTCAGTTGTTAACACTTTAAGTTATCGTTCTAAATTAGGAACTCGTAAAATTGAAATTTTGGTTTCCCCTTTTGGAATACATGTTGGGTTTGTTATTTAATAAATAATAACAAAAGAGGTGTGAATGAAAAATAGTGGGAAAAGAAATTGAGGGATGACCCGCGACCCGATAGGGTCAAGCCCGTTTTTCTTTTCCGGATTAATTTAAATTCGTTTTAAATTTCCCGCAAAAATTTCCAACAGTCATGACTGTTCTGAAAGGTTGCAAACCTCTTCAGAGGGTCACACATGTTCTAATAGCCATGACTGATATGAAAGGTTACAAACCTCTTCAGAGGGTCACACTTGTTCCAACAGCCATGACTGTTCTGAAAGGTTGCAAACCTCTTCAGAGGGTCACACCTGTTCCAACAGCCATGACTATTCTGAAAGGTTGCAAACCTCTTCAGAAACATCACCAAGTTGGCTATAAATAGACTTTAAAATCCCAGAATATTTACTTACGAAATTTTCTGAATCTTCTTCTTCTTCTTCTTCTTCTTCTGCACAAAATATTCCAGTGTGTTTTACGACCATCGAGTAGTTCGCCGATTACCAGAGTTTTAGGTACCGATACACTGGTGAATTAAATCGTTCTATCCTGGGAGGATATATTTCATAACCTCGGGTACTTGAGGGAAATAATTTCCTTAAGGACACATTGTGTATTTAGTGGGCTCGATTTGTTCCTTCAACATTTCAAAAATTATTTTGAAGTTCGAATATTATTTTTCAGAATTGTTTCTACTAACTTTCTGTTTTATTTTTCAGAAAGATTACTGTTTTATTTACTTACAGCAATACAGATCATTAACAATCTTAAGGAAATTATTTTGAATTGATACTATTGTTGATAGTGAGAATTCGAAATGAGATGCTCTTTATTGGCGGAATTTGTATCTCTTATCAAGATATGGAACAATCAGTATAAGACGTGGATGGTAATTGCCTAACCAATGGAAAGAGATTGGATATGATTGAAGGATTATACTTTATGAATTTTCTGGTTAGCATTGTTACTATTGAATGGCTCTAACCATTGGCTCCGAACAAGCAGTCGAATGTTTCGTGATTTAATCCAACAAAGGATATATAGCAATGATCTGCGGCAGAATAGCCAATTCAATGGATTTTTCATGTTGCCTTCAGAATAGGAGAAAGATTCTCCAATTAATTCTGTTCCTCCTAATTTAATTATTATGATAGTTGGACAGCTTAGTTATTTGTCTATGATGAATAGAAAATGGAAAAGATTTATCTGGATGGTCTTGGGTGCATTCAATTGCATTATATACTTAATCAAAGGGGCTGGGTGTCATGATTCATGTGTCTGCCTTTGTGTTTGGGGCGTGAGAACTGTGGATGCTACTACGTTACATCTATACCTTTGAGATTTGCCTTATGTTTAGCCATCACTTAAGTAAAGCTATGTCTATGCATGCATATATCTGATGGTCGAGAGGAATTGAAGAGTCGAGTCTCTTCCAATGAAAACTCTTGATATCTCATATATATTATCATTAGTTTGGATAGGCATTCCCTCATTAGCACTACTTTGCATACGAAAATCAGCCGAATGTTGCATTTATGATACAAGTGTTTTGTTGAAAAGTCGCAACACAACTACAGAAGCAAAGCGGTGAAGGTGACGATTCAAGAAGAAAGTGTGAAATGTTAAATGCCAAGATCAAACTGTTTAAAGTGTTATAATAGTTTATGTGATGACCCAAAGGGTCATCACCTGTTTCCTCATTCGTTCCGTACTTTCGAGGCCTTGAAAACCTCACTTTTACTTGCCTCGATTTGCGTGCACAGTCCGGGCATGTAGCCGGAAGGCTTAAATATGAATTTTGTGTGAAAAATAATGAATTTTGATATTAATATGGTTAAAGTTGACTTCGGTCAACATTTTTGGTAAACGCAGGGTCCGTAGAAAAATATGGGACTTGGGCATATGCCCGGAATCGAATTCCGAGGTCCCAGGCCCGAGGAATGAATTTTTTCATGAAATTATTTCTGAAAATGTTTAAGGAAAATGAAAATGAAATTTGATCAAAAAATGATGGTATCGAGCTCGTATTTTGGTTCCGATGTCCGGTACAAGTCTTAAATATGTATTAAGCGCTTTTTGTAAAATTTGGTTGAAATCGGACATCGTTTGACGTGTTTCGGACTTGAAAATGGAAAATTTGTGTTTTATGAAAAATTGGAAGAAATCATGTGATTTGAGGCTTGATTCTATGTAAATGATGTTATTTTGGCGATTTGATCGCACGAGTAAGTCCGTAGGATATTTTTGAGGTTGTGTGCACATTTGTTTAGGAGCCCCGAGGGCTCGGATGAGTTTTGGATGGGTGTCGGATTGGATTTCTCATTTTTGGAAAAATCTGGTATTTTGCTTCTGTGTTCTTCGCAATTTCGAAGTGGAGACTCGCAATTGCGAGCTCGCAAATGCGAGCCATTTATCGCAATTGCGATTTCTGGGATTTGTGGCCTATGATCGCAAATGTGATCGTCCTCTTCGCAAATGCGAAGTCCGGAAAATCTGCATTGGGTCGCAAATGCGATCATTTTGATCGCTAATGCGGAGGGCCATTGATCGCAATTGCGAGGCCCCTTTCGGAAGTCCTAGCATTGGCCTGGCTTCGCAAATGCGAAGCTTGTTCATAATTACCATATTTTGGTCGGGGGTTCGCAATTGCGAACCCCAGTTCGTAATTCCCATATCAGAGACTTGCATTTTTTATACTTAGTCGAATTTTCACCTCATTTCTTCATTCTTTCAACTCAAACACTCCATAGGCGATTTTCCAAGAAAACTTTCTTCTCTAATCTATTTGTAAGTTGATTTTCACTTAATTTCTTCAATCTTTAACATCATTTATCATGTTTTCATCTTAAAATCAAGGTTTTTCACGGGTGAAAATGAGAATTTTGGGTAGAACCTAGGTTTTCTTAAAATTGGGAATTTGGACCTCAATTTGAGGTCCGATTTCAAAACAAATTATAGATATGAACTCATGGGGGAATGGGTAATCGGATTTTGGTTCGAACCTCGGGTTTTGACCACGTGGGCCCGGGGGCATTTTGGGAATTTTTGAGTAAAACTTTGGGAAATTTATTTTCATGCATTCAAGTTGATTCAATTAGCATTTGTTGATACCTTCAAGTAATTTGTGACTAGATTCGAGCGGTTTTGTGGTGAATTCGAGGGGTAAAGCCATACTAGAGGCTTGAGTGGATTTTTGGAGCATTTGAGGTAAGTGTTTGATCTAACTTTAGCTTGAGGGAATAGGATTAGAGTATTAATAATTGTTATTTGCTAAATGATCGAGTACGGTGTATAGGTATGGTGACGAGTATCTATGCACCGGTGTCTAGCATGATCGTGGGTCTTTGTTGGTACTTGTTTTGGTATACTTTGGGACTCTTCCAAGCTAATTAATGATTTTCTACACAATGTGAAACGTTTGAGGATAAATTATGAATTGTGAATTCTTTGGAGCGTTGGCTCAAACGATAAAAATACTATCGAGTAAGAAATGAAAGAATTGGAAATAGATGTGATTAATCCCTAGCCGGGATGGTTTGAGTATAATGATTATCTCCCTTGCCGGGATGTGAAAGTTGTTGTTATTGCTCCCTTGCCGGGATGTAGCTGTTTAATTGTGTTTTCCCCTTGCTGGGACATTTCCTATTATTGTTTATTCCCTCGCCCGTTTGGTTGTGATTGTTGTTTGTGTGAGGAAGAGTGATGATGCACGAAGGGTCATTCCGTGTCATTGTTGATTATATCTGCACGAAGGGTCATTCCGTGCCATTGTTAATTATATTATGCACGAAGGGACATTCCGTGCCATTGTTGATTATATTATGCACGAAGGGTCATTCCGTGCCATTGTTTGATTATATTTGCACGAAGGATCATTCCGTGCCATGAAATGAGAGTTATGTGAGGAAAGCACGAAGGGTGATGCCGTGCATTTTATTTGATTACTTTGGATGAGGATGAGAGTAAAAGCACGAAGGTTGATGCCGTGCAACTGTTGGATTTCTTGTTTCTGTTAATTATTGTTGTGCCATGTTTCTTATTTAAGTTGATGACTTTTATGTCCGGATTGTACTCCCCCATAGCATGCTTCCCTCCCTTTAACTGTTTAGTTTTGGTATTCTTCCCTTTTATCGCACATATATATATTGAACTGCACAGGTTGATTTGGTAGTCCTGTCTAGCCTCGTAACTACTTCGCCGGGGGTTAGGCCAGGCACTTACCAGCACATGGGGTCGGTTTTGCTGATGCTACACTTCTGTGTTTTTTGCACAGATCACGGTACCGGAGCAGCTTTTGGACCACATCAGTAGCATATTGAGTGGGAGCTGACTTCAGTCCAGGGACTACGAGGTAGCCTAGCTGGCGTTCGCAGGCCGAAGTCCCTTTCTATATTTTCTGTTTGTTTTCATTGTACCGAGACAGACATTATGTATTTTCTATTCGGACCTATTTGTAGCATTCTTTAGAGGTTCGTCAGATAGCGACACCAGTCTTGGGTAGAGAAATATTGAACTTCCGCATTTTGGGTTTCCAGTTAGCTTATATTTTAAAAGAGTTCCGCATTTAATTAAAACTTGTTATTTCATTATTGTCGTATTGTTATCCGAAGATGTTTAAATGCTTGGCTTGCCTAGCTCCGACAGTAGGCACCATCACGACTCCCGATGGTGGGAAATATGGGTCGTGACAAGTTGGTGCCAGAGCTCTATGTTGCATAGGTCTCGCTACTCACGGACAAACTTGGTAGAGTCTGAGGGATCGGTAAGGAGACGTCTGTATTTATCCTCCAGAGGCTACAGAGTTAGGAAAAGTTTCACTTTTGTTCTTTCTTGTCATGCGATTCTGTTCCTCAAATACTGATCTTCTTTCTACTCTGTTCTTTCGCAGATGGCGAGAACATGTGCTTCCTCTTCTACCGCGCAGCAGCCCGAGTCCCCAGCAGCAGCTCCTGCGAGGGGTAGAGGGCAAGGCCGTGCCACAGGCCGAGGCAGGGGTAGAGTTCAGCCCCGGGTAGCAGTCCTAGAGGTGGAGCCTCATATTGACTATAATGAGGAGGTTCCAGCCCCAGCAGCTCCAGTGGGCCCAGCTCAGGTCTTAGGAGGGGTCATGGTCACCCCAGATCTTCAGGACGCTCTAGTCAGATTGGCAAGCTTTGTAGAGAGTGTCACTAGAGCGGGTTTGCTGCCAGTAGCACCAGCCACTTCTCAGGCTGGGGGAGGGGTTCAGACTCCTGCTATCTGTACTCCGGAGCAGGTAGCTCCCCAGACTCATGTCCCAGTGGTTCAGCCAGCTGTGGCAGCTCAGCCGGGTATCACAGCCCAGGTCGGCGATGGAGTGGCTATGTCTTCGGATGCTTTGTGGAGACTTGATCAGTTCTCCAAGCTCTTCACCACCACATTCAGCGGTGCTTCATAAGAGGATCCACAGGATTTCTTATTCAGCTGTCATGAGATCCTTAGGACCATGGGGATAGTAGAGACCAATGGGGTCGATTTTGCCACCTTCCAGCTTGCAGGATCCGCCAAGACTTTGTGGAGGGATTATTGCCTATCTAGATCAGCAGGGTCTCCAGCTTTGACATGGGATCAGTTCGCTGAGTTATTTTTGGAGAAGTTTATCCCAGTCACTCAGCGGGAGGCACTTCGCAGGCAGTTTGAGCGCCTCCAGCAGGGCTCCATGACAGTTACACGGTATGAGACTCGATTTGTTGACTTGGCATGCCATGTTATTGTGATACTCCCCACAGAGCGAGAGAGGGTCTGGAGATTTATTGATGGGCTAATTCAGCCGATCCGTCTCTAGATGGCTATAGGAGTTAGTAGTGATATTTCCTTTCAGGAGGCAGCCAATGCGGCCCGCAGAGTCGAGATCACCCTCGCACGGGGAGGTGGTCAGATGTCGGAGAAGAGGCCTCTTCATTCTGGTAGGTTCAGTGGTACCTCGTCTGGAGGTAGGGATTCCTATGGTAGAGGTCATTCACCGAGGCCCTTTCAGGTAGGTCTCCATGTTTCTCATGGTAACCAGGCAACGATAGCTCTTAGCAGTACTATTCAGATCAGCAGCCTATCAGTGCACCCCCACTTCAGAGCTTTAGGGGAGGACATTCAGGTCGATAGGGCCAGCAGTCGTAGTAGCCGAGGTCTTTTTATGGTTGTGGTGACCCCGGTCATATTGTCAGGTTTTGCCCTCGAGCCTTGGGCAGCTCTCAGCAGTAGGGTCCTCGCCCCATGATTCAGGCAGCAGGTGATCCACAGCCCGCCCAGCCAGCTGGAGGCGGGGGTAGGGATCATAGAGGTGGAGGTAGAGACCGTAGAGGTGGAGCTCGGACCGGTAGAGGTAGAGGTCAGCCAGTACCCGATCGTCCTAGGGTGTTATGCTTTGCCAGCTAGGCCAGAGGCTGAGTCTTCAAATGCTGTTATTACATGTACTATTCTGGTCTGTGATAGGGATGCTTCAGTGCTATTTGACCCCGGGTCTACGTATTCATATGTGTCGTCTTATTTTTCACCCTACATGGCTATGCCTAGCGATGCCTTGGGTGTCCCTATTTATGTATCTACACCACTAGGTGATTCTATAGTGGTCGACCGAGTTCATCATTCCTGTGTAGTAGTATTTGAGGGTCTTGAGACTCGTGTTGATTTATTACTTCTAGACATGACGGATTTCGATGTTATATTAGGGATGGATTGGCTGTCCCCGTATCATGCTATCTTGGATTGTCACGCCAAGACCGTGACCTTGGATTTGCCAGATTTGCCTCGATTGGAGTGGAGAGGGACCCGAGGACATGCCACCCGCAGTGTTATTTCATATGTTAAGGCTCGACGCATGGTCGAGAAGGGATATTTAGCTTATTTGGCATATGTTCGTGATTCCAGCACAGAGGTTCCTTCTATTGACTCTGTCGCTATTGTTTGGGAGTTCCCAGAGGTTTTCCCTTCAGACCTGCCGGGTATGCCGCCCGACAGGGATATTGATTTCTGTATTGATCTGGTCCCAGGCATGCAGCTCATTTCTATTCCGCCGTATCGCATGGCCCCGCCAGAGTTGAAAGAGTTAAAGGACCAGTTGCAAGATTTGCTAAATAAGGGTTTTATTAGGCCTAGCATTTCTCCTTGGGGTGCGCCAGTGTTATTTGTGAAGAAAAAGGATGGATCGATGAGGATGTGCATTGATTACCGGCAATTGAACAAGGTGACGATAAAGAACAAGTATCGACTGCCGAGGATTGATGATTTGTTTGACCAGCTACAGGGAACGAAGGTGTTTTCAAAGATAGACTTGAGGTCTAGCTACCATCAGCTGAGGATTTGGGCGTCTGATATCCCTAAGACAGCATTTCGCACTCGGTACGGGCAGTATGAGTTTTTGGTCATGTCATTTGGGTTGACCAATGGCCCAGCAGCATTTATGGAGTTGATGAACCGAGTGTTACGGCCTTATCTAGACTTGTTCGTGATAGTCTTTATTGATGATATTCTTGTATACTCCCGCAGTCAGGAGGAGCACACCTCATAGTGGGTTTCAGACTCTGAAGGATAGTCAGTTGTATGCTAAGTTCTCGAAGTGCGAGTTCTGGTTGAGTTCGGTTGCATTTGTATGCCATGTTGTATCAGCAGAGGGTATTCAGGTGGACCCGAAAAATATTGAGGCAGTCAAGAATTGGCCTCGACCAGCTTCAGCGACTAAGATTCGGAGTTTCTTGGGGTTATCAGGTTATTACCGTCGGTTCGTGGAGGGGTTTTCATCAAAAGCAGCCGCGATGACTAGGTTGACCCAGAAGAGTGCCAGTTCAGGTGGTCAGACGAGTGCGAGGAGAGCTTTCAGAAGCTCAAGACAGCCCTGACTACGACACCGATATTGGTTTTGCCCACAGGTTATGCCCTTATACAGTTTGTTGTGATGCTTCCCGTATTAGGCTTGGCGCAATATTGATGCAGGATGGCAGAGTCATTGCCTATGCTTCGAGGCAATTGAAGATCCACGATAAGAATTATCCGGTCCATGATTTAGAGTTGGTAGCCATTGTTCATGCTTTGAAGATTTGGCGACATTACTTATATGGTATGACGTGTGAGGTGTACACTGATCACAAGAGTTTGCAATACTTGTTCAAGCAGAAGGAGTTGAATTTTGAGACAACGGAGGTGGTTGGAGCTATTAAAGGATTATGATGTTACTATTTTGTACCACCCGGGGAGAGCCAATGTGGTGGCAGATGCATTGAGTAGGAAGTCCGCCAGCATGGGTAGTCTTGCTTATGTTCTGGTCAGCCAGAGACCGCTTGCTTTGGATATTCAGGCCTTGGCCAGTCGGTTTGTGAGGTTGGACATTTTTGAGCCTAGCAGAGTGTTAGCTTGCAAGGTCTCTCGTTCTTCATTATTGGAGCGCATCCATGATCGGCAGTTTGATGATCCTCATTTGTGTGTCCTGAGAGACACGGTGCAACATGGAAGTGCCACGGAGGTGACTTTAGATGATGATGGTGTTTTGAGATTGCAGGGGCGAGTTTGTGTGCCCAATGTCGATGGGATTCTAGAGTTGATCTTAGCGGAGGCCCATAGTTCACGGTATTCTATTCACCCAGGTGCCGCGAAGATGTATCAGGACTTGCGGCAGCATTATTGGTGGCGTAGGATGAAGAAAGATATTGTTGCATATGTGGCTCGGTGTTTGAACTGTCAACAGGTCAAGTATGAGCATCAGAGGCCTGGAGGTTTATTTTAGAGGATTGAGCTTCCCGAGTGGAAGTGGGAGAGGATTACCATAGATTTTGTTACTGGACTTCTGATGGCTCGGAAGGAGTTTGATGCTATATGGGTCGTTGTTGATAGGCTGACCAAGTCAGCGCATTTTATTCCTGTTGCAACCACTTATTCATCGGGGAGGTTAGCTGAGATCTACATCTGAGAGATTGTTCGCCTTCATGGGGTGCCGACATCTATCATTTCGGACCGGGGTACGCAGTTTACCTCGCGTTTCTGGAGAGCAGTTCAGCAGGAGTTGGGCACCCAAGTTCAGTTGAGCACAGCGTTCCATCCTCAGACGAACGGCCAGTCCGAGAGGACTATTCAGATATTGGAGGATATGCTCTGAGCCTGTGTCATTGATTTTGGAGGCTCGTAGGACCAGTTCTTGCCTTTAGCAGAG
>MU744094.1:56514-74895 GCA_026770625.1 Nicotiana glauca | reverse complement strand
TAGATTTAAAATTTAAGAAGAGGCCCAATTCCGAATTTGTCTTCTCTATTTTTAAATTTTTTTTATTTATTATGAAATAAAAAAAATGTTAAGATTAAATTATAAAACTAAAATTATCTTAAAAATACTAATTAACTCCTAATAATAATTATCACACAAAATTAAACGTCAATTAAAATAAAATCGCACAATTTGGATATTAAATGCTAAAAATACAAAAAATACATATTTTTGTGATTTTATATTTTTTGTAAAACAAACTTAATTATTCCTAATTATTAACTTGAATTTTATATACAAATGCAACATATTTTTATATTTTATTTATTTAAATAAATAAATATGCACAGATAAATGTAAATAATACAAGAAAAATAATCACAGAATTCACAATAATTGCAAGCAAACTAAAATTATTTTATTTTGAATCTTTGGGAGTATTTGTTTTATAGGGCAAAAATCACGTGCTCACACCTGCAACGAGATATATGAAATGAGAGCAGGTTGCATGCCTGCAACGAGATATGTGAAATGGGAGCGGGTTACACGCTTGCAACAAGAAAGAGATAAAAGTGAATACTATTTTTGTTCTTCTTATTCTTGTTAACAATTGAATTTTGGCTTCTTTACATTCCTTTTTGGTATTCTGTTGATATCTGATACTCCCCGCAATGTGTTTTCCCCTCCCATCTTTAACTGTAAATATCTATTTTTATTTTTTTCCTGTATATGATATAATTGCACAGGTTTATTTGGCAGTCTGGTCCTAGCCTCGTCACTACTTCGCCGAGGTTAGGCTAGGCACTTACCAGCACATGGGCTCGGTTGTGCTGATATTACACTCTGCATTGTGTGCAAATACTGATATTAGAGCATTTGGACCGCAGTGAGGTTGCTGCCTTCAGTCCAACAAGCGACCCAAGGTAGTAATGCAGGCGTCTGCAGGCTTTGGTGTCTCCTTCTAGCATTTCGTTTCTGTTTTTACTTATTCAAAGACAAATTTGTGTACTTCCATTCAGATTATTTGTATTAATCTTAATCAGTATGTGAAATTATGACACCAAATTATGGGTAGAGTTGTATTTAGACTTCCGTAGTTTGTATTAGGTTAAATTATCAGATTTCGCCTTCCGCTTTGTTATTGATATTATTATTTCCGTTGTTTTGATATGTTTTTTTGAAATTATAAGGTCTTAAAGACTTGACAAGGGTAATTAAATCGGAATTGTTGACTTGCCTAGCTTTCACTAATTGGCGCCATCACGACTTCCGAGGGTAAAAAATCCGGATCGCGATATTTGTACACTCCTAGTAACTAGGATTAAAAAAGCATGTGCTTTTTCAAATATTTTTTTGGATCGAAAATTCAATAGCAACTATCAGAGTGTGGTAGGATAGTTGAGATTCATGTCGTGATAGGAAGCGTTTTACCTTTTTAGTGGCCTTCCGACGCAAATTCGAATTAGTCGGACTAATGAATTTTAGATATCTAATGATTAAACAAAAAATATTAAATAGTAGACATGGATATATTTCCTTAAAGGTGCATTACGCTACCAAACGAACTGAAATTAGCTAAATACTTCGTTATTAATCTGTCGCTGGATTGCTTATAGGTAGCACAATTTTTTAAAAATGTCGCTAATCCGTAGCTAAATAGAATTACCGGCAAATTTTTTGTTAGCTACATATTTTGTATGTCGTTAATTCCCGTTTTTTAGTAGTGAATTTAAGATTCTTGATAATATTTTTTAAAATTATGTTTTATTATTTCAATTCCAATTAGAAAATCCGAAAAATGGATGGGAAGTTGGAAACTGACAAACTTAATTAGGTATTACAAGAAGCGGATCTAGGATTTCGATAATATGGGTGCACTACGAAAAAAAGAGGGAAACTAATTAAGCGTTGAACCAAGTGCACCATTCAACTTTTATGGAGTATGTGTGCCAATACATAGTACTGGACAAATTTTAGAAAATACGTATATAAAATATCTAATTTGACGGACGGACCATGGGTGCACGTGCCCCGTATTGCAGGCTATAGTTACGCCCCTGGGTATTACATTCTTCTTTTCTCCAGAAACATCCATGCAATAATCCAATCCCAATGTTAGATTCCAAATGATTATTCCCCTTTTTAATTTCACTGGTCCCCTATTTAGTGGAGAGAGTTTCAGAAACTAAAATGAATCAGAATACATGGGATCATCAATCATCTTTCCCACCCCCAGCAACCAAAAAATAGCTAAAAGATAAATATGAAAAAGGGCGGCATAATGTACAAAACATTACGCGTTTAGGTAGGGTCCGAAAAAGAACTGCAATTCAAATAATATGATATATACAGTCTATCCTAATATAAATATTAGTGACTATTTCTACGTATGTCTTGAACTCTTAACTTATAGGTCTCACATAAACAACTTTACATTGCTTTATGACTTACCTTAAAAAAATTGCTAATAGATACACAAAATAAAAAGAAAAAAGAAAGAAAGAGAAAATAGCTATAGTTGACAATGGATAGGTTTCAATAATGGTGATTTAATGAAGCTTTTTGGGATGCTCTTGGAATAAAAATAATAATAAATATCCTAGTGCAAGCTAGAAGTGCATTATATATTCTATGCTTGAAAAAGGCATTTTGTGGAGACAATTATTCTATCAACCTTGTCCCAAGTGGTCTTATAATTATCTTAACAAATATATTTACAAAAAAAAAATAGAAATAAGAGAGGACACATTGAAGAATATATACCCGTAATTATAAGAGGTGTTAAGTACTCCTTTATTCTTAATAAAAGGTGTTAATCGAGCTAGCCGTATAGAGTCGTATTTATTAGAAAATGCTTTACTCTCAACATAGTACTTTAAGCGTGATTGGATTATGTCAAACCACAATACAAACATTAGACACCGGGTGAGAAATAAGAAAAGAGAGAATATATGTTTTGATGAAAAAGTTCATGTTAGGCTAATCTAATCTATTTGTTAATAGGCTTTTTCTACCTATATAATCATAACAAGGTCTAAATGCATTGATCCAAAGAAGGCTTGATCTATTTCATTTAATCCCACGTGGTCCCAATTTTATTTATTTTATCTCTTTCTTTAATTATATTCTTCATTAGCCTGGCCTCAAATATGCTAATGGCATTTTTAAATATATGTAATTTAATGAGGTATCATAATTATAACCATTCAAAAACTCTTTAACTCATGATGAATAATTCAATTAATATGAAGCATATCCATTCTGTATATATTTAAAAAAAAAAAAAAAAAAAAAAAAAAAAAAAAAAAAAAAGCTGGATGATATTTTAAGGAAAGAAAGAACATACTAGAAATCGTCCTTTCTCGGTGAGCAAATATATTTTTATGTGACCAAATCTCTCCGTCATAATTTATGTGATATAGTTCAGATTTTGAAAATCAAGCAAGTTTTTCTTTGACGACAATTTTTCACGTATGAGTTTTAGATATTTTGAATTGTTAACTATCGTGACTTATAGTATTCTTTATAAATTTTCGAAATACATATATTTTATTTTAAAAAATTAAAAAATTTTATGTACGGCAAAATTAAGAAGTTTATCACTCGAAATTCGAGCTCTGTCACATAAATTAAGACGGAGGGAGTATAAGCTAATTACAAGTAAATCTTTACAAGAAATATTTACTGATAAGCTGGAAAAATTATTATCTAGTTTACTATAACATATTAAATTATATTGATAGTACGAAAAAGATTACCAAATTATTGTATAAATTTAAAATCCAAGAGAAATATGGAAAGAGGAAAAAATACACTAATATTTCCTTGAGAGAAAATTGGATTTCAACATCAGCATTGCGTCTATGCCGACAGAAGAGGAGAACTAGAGCCTGGAAACAAGCAGATTGATAGCTGCTTTTTTATATTTTATTATTTTCCTAGGCAAAATCATATTTAAGATATTGTTGTCAAATTTGCTGCTAAAATATTTTTGGGTACGTGTTAGATTCTCTAAAAATAATACTTGGAAGGATCCAATACGGCTTCTATAGCATTTTGGAGAATCTATGCAACATAGTTTTGATCACACTACCATCACTTTCAATCTCATTCAGATCAACTGAAATATTTATATTTTGACAAAACGAAGATGAGAAAGGTTTAACAAAACGAAAATTGAGAGAAGAAACACATAAGAAAAAGAAAAAAAAATCTTTCTAAAACATAAAAACAGTAGAAATTTGGATGTCTTATCAAATATCATTATCTTCTTTAACATAGATACATAGTCATTTAGTACAAACTTCAAAAACAATAACTCAACATCTTAGCATATTATATACAAAAATAAGGAAATAGAAAGGAAAAATAAAAGTAATGGTTCAACATGGAGCTATCTTCTTTGGAACCCTGTAGGAAAAATATTCTTAAAGTAAATACTAAAGGAATATAAAAAGATAAAAGGAAAAAGATAAAAAAAATATCCCTTTATTATACGAAAATATTTGAATTTAACCCGAGTTATATTTCAGGTATTATACCCTTGCCCTTAGCAAATTATTTCGTAATTGCCTTTGACCCTAACATAGTTTCAACTTAAAGTATAACATAGGGCAAACTTAAGCCATAGTTAAACATAAATCTGTACATTTAAACTTTTCTCCTGAATAAGTATTTTGACAGGTGAAATTCACTAAATTCATATTGAAGCACCGATAAACTCTAACACAAATACAAGACGATTTGCTAGTAGCAAGGAGACTCGGAAGTATAACGGATGATAAAATTACCGTATAATAAAGAGGTAAATTTTAAGCTTTCTCACAAAGAGTAAAATAATAAATCATGATTCACTTGGAGTCTCATAAATGCTTTCTAGATGAGGTCTCCATACTCCAACTCTTCCTCTTCTTCGAACTCTTTGTGTTGACACTTTTTCCAACAAAATATCACTCAAATATTGATCAGAAACTAGTAAATTAGCATTGTACCCATTTTCATCATCTTCTGACGAAGATGACCTCATCTTTTTCTTCCTCGTCAGTGCCCGAGACCGATTCTTTGACTTCTTGGGTGCAGATGACGAGGAAGAAGAAGAAGGAGGCATTGGCATGAGAAAATAGATCTTCCCACGTTTAAGCTCAGCATCAGGAGGGACGATAACGATCTTTGGACAGAGTGATCCTTCGTCTGAGGAAGAAGATGAAGATGATGATGGTTTTTTTAAGACGTGTTTGGGATGAAGTTTCATGATTTCAGCTGCTTTTACATGATTTCCACTAATTTCTTCAACTTTACCATTTGTATGAACTATTCGAATTACATCAAGTGCTCCACATGGAAGAATACAAGCTATGCAACATCTAATGGCATTTTTCATGTTTTTTTTTTTTTAGATATTCTCAAAGAGAGAGAAGAAGGAGGGGGAGGAAGAAAAAGAGGGAAGTGAAAAAATATAAAGAAGGAAAGAGAAGTCTCTTTATCAAATGAAATAAGTGAAGTTTTCTCCTTTTTGTTTCCTTTTGGATAAAATGATGATATTATTATGTGCTTTCCCTACTTACCTTTTTCCTTCTCCTTTTGTGGATGCTTCTTCTTTTCTATTTTCTATTTTGTGTTTTAAGTTATGTACATTAGTTGTGTGAAAATATTTACGAAATTGCGTTATTATAACTTGATAAATATAAAATTAATATGTTATTCCAACCATTCCCATATAGTTATCATATATACTAAAATCAGTTATTCTCAAATACTTGTCATTTTAGAAAATCAAGAGAGACTTAATTTTTCTTTTTCAACTTCAACCTTAGTATTAATTGTTCTGGTAAAATACCTGCAAACTTTGCTTAAACAAATTATTCTGGGATTAAAGAATTAATAAGGGGTAGAATAGTCATATTACTCATCATATTAATATTTTCTTAATGGAACAACTAAATAAAAACGTAAAAAATATAACAAAGTAAAACAACACTGATATTGTAAAAAGATCTTTATACCATGAGGGCATACACTTTAAATCCTCTACTATTAAAAAAAAATATAGTCCCTCGTTCTCATTTTAGATGACACACTTTTCTTATTAGTCTGTTTCAAAAAGAATGTCACATTTTTATAATTGGAAATAATTCAACTTTAAACTTTTCATTTTATCTTTAATGATAAGCTTTTATAACTACATAAATGTCATTGTCTCACAAAGCTTTTACTCCTTAAATTTTTAAGACCACAAATTTCAAAAGCTTCCTCTTTTCTCTTAAACTGCGTGACGAAACAAACTACCTCATTTAAATTGAGACGAAGAGTATAAACTAATAACCTGTCTGGCCAAGCTTCTTTTTGGCCAAAAGTATTTTTTTTTTTTTTGCCCAAAGTACTTTTGGCCAAAAATTGAGGTGTTTGGCCAAGCTTTTGGAAGGAAAAAAGTGTTTTTGAAGAGAAACATAAACAATTTTGGAGAAGCAGAAAAAAGTAACTTCTCTCCAAAAGTACTTTTTTAGAAGCATTTGTGAAAAAAATACACTTAAAAGCAGTTTTTTAAAGCTTGGTCAAACACTAATTGCTGATCAGAAGTATTTTTCAAACTAATTAGCCAAACACAAACAACTTTTCACCAAAAATACTTTTGAAAAAAAATACTTCTCAAAATATATTAATTTTTGGAGCTCGGCCAAACGGGGTATAAAGTCAGTTGCTTATTTGGGGTTGAAATCTATACCATGGATAATTGAACCTCATTCTGTACTTTGCCTTTTGGATCCATCAATCAGGATCCTTTTGCCTTGGACACTATTCCCCTAGCCCTCCACTGAGTTTAATAATGGGAGTTTTGCTGGCCTAAGTATGAAAGGTTAGGGCCTTGTGGGCTTATGAATAACTGGTGACACAAATTTGTCCATGATTGGAATTGCCAAGTCAGCACAAGTGGGGTCCACAATTTTTTTAAAGAACAGGTGTTTGTACCACAATATGACACGTGTCCACAGTTGGATGGTTTAATTAATCTTGGTTGGAGTAGGTGAACAAGCTAATTAGTGTAGGACAGTATGGTCCTTGTTCAAAAAAGAGCCAAAGAGAAATGTAGGAAGAAGTCTTGAGAGGTTTTACTTTGAAGCCTAGCTCATTAGGTGAATTCGAGTTTAACTTCTTTTTCTAATGATATAGTAACAAAGAAAGGTTCTTTTTGTTTTAAGGAATACATTTTCTTCCCCTAAGTAGAGAATTTGAGTTTAACTTCCATGCAGAGGTTCGGTTTCCTTCTCTTTCATTTTTGACCTTCTGAATAATATATATATATAGAAATTTATTTGAAAGAGAAAAAAAGGAAATATTAAAAAAAATTAGGTATTAGCTATGAACGAATTTTGTAGCTAAACAGGAAAATCTATCGCTAATCCTACTTAGCGACGGATTAACGACAAAATATCAAATAAATTAATTAGCTGCAACGATTTAAGGATAGATTAGCGATAAAGCTTCTAGCTAATTTCGGGGTTAGACCATGCTTGTTGGGAGAAAATTGAGTTTTCTCTTCATTTTAGGAAGGGGAATCTTGGAGCAACAATAAAGTTATCTCCATGTGACTTATAAATCAAATATTCGAGTCGTGGAAGTAGTCATTAATGCTTTGCATTAGCATAGACTGTATACATCACACTTATTTGAAACACGACCATTTCTCGAACCCTACATCAACAAAATATTTTGTGCTCCAGGCCATCTTTTTGGTGGAGTGAAAGAAAATGGGACACATAGAGAGATCTTCTTTTGAGACTAGTTTGTGTGATCTTACAAAATCCCAAAGCAAAGTCAGGAGTGGCTTTCATGGGAAAGTGAGATGTTGATGGGCCCTTTTACTTATCTGAAGAGTCAAGTATATAGTAGATTATAGTTCTTAGAGTAATGTGAAATTGCTTATCCTATTTCCCAAAAAATAACTAGATTATCTAGCAACAAAACCATGTGCTTCTTTCCTATCATTACCAAAAAGGTTCAATAGTCAAGAAAAAAAAATACTAGTGCTATATCTCAATTCTTAAATATTCAAGATTTGCCCTTTGTACTAAAAGGTTTGCTCTTATGGTAAGCAACCTCCATTTCCAACCAAGAGGTTGTGAGTTCGAGTCTCCCCAAGAGCAAGGTGGGAAGTTCTTGGAGGGAAGGATGCCGGGGGTCTATTTGGAAACAGCCTCTCTACCCTAGGNTTCCAACCGAGAGGTTGTGAGTTCGAGTCTCCCCAAGAGCAAGGTGGGAAGTTCTTGGAGGGAAGGATGCCGGGGGTCTATTTGGAAACAGCCTCTCTACCCTAGGGTAGGGGTAAGGTCTGCGTACACATTACCCTCCCCAGACCTCACCATGTGGGATTATACTGGGTTGTTGTTGTTGTTGTTGCCCTTTGTACTAAAAGATTTTTCACATCCAATACTAATTTTTCCAATAGTAGAATAACTTAAATTCCACGTCATGAAACAAAAGAAAATGTGACATTCTAATGTACATTATTCAATGAAAAAGAAGTTACATAATTCATTTGATGTGCAACATACCTGTACAAATCCATTGTTTTGCTTTGTTAATCTGGCTTTGTCCCCATCCAAGTTGTGGCCCATTCATTCAATGGTTCAGATATAGATATTAGTGGGCAACATGTGAATGAATGGAGAGAAGGGTCCATTTGGGGCTATTGGGGGTGGGGTTGGGGTTGGGGTCCTAGTTTAGTGAAGATATGAAAATTGAAAGATCATGATAAAATCCAGGATTGATTAGTTAGATTTATGGTTGATTAAGTGACTGATTAGGATATTACTAGGGGCCAACAATAACAATAAATCCAGTGAAATCACATATTATTAGGGGTGATTTGGTTCAAAACCAACTTGTCCTGTGATTATAATAAAGATTATTATATGGAATTATAACAGAATAGTCAGGTGCATAAAGAATTTTACATTCACATAGAGTTTGTGGAATGGCCGCTTCCCAGGGAGTATGATATAGACAATCTACTCTTATGCAAGCATTAGTGATTGTTTTCACGGCTCGAACCCGAGATCTACAAGTCACACTAAAACAACTTTGTCGCTGCTCCAAAACTTTCCAATAGACAATACCATGATTGTGGTATAACATTTATCCTAATTTTAACTAATATGCTCAGCCAAAAATATAGGATACGACCCCCTCAAAAAGTCATTTTTTAAGTAATAAAAAGTAGAATATGAAATTTGAGATGAATCATGGGCTGTCTGATATCTTTCAATAATTGGACACTAGTGATAGGACTGTCTTCTACAATAATTCTTGGCCAATCATCTCCTTGCAGAAGTCACAAAAAAAGGGAATTTTACTATCTTCTGACATATTTATCAACTTCACCTTTCCATACTTCTGCTCAGGTTCTTCTAAATTTACACAGAAAATTCTCTTTGTTTCTGCCAAGTATTCCACCTTTCCCCCTTCTTTGTACACTATCATAACAGGACATTACTAATTACTTATTCCACTAAGTTAGCGTTTGGTCATAAATTCCTAATTTTATTTTAAGAATTTTGATTTGGGTGAAGTTTGATTTGAGGATAAAAATTTATTTAGATATTATTTTTAAAATATATTTTACTTTTTAAAATATATATATATAAAACGTGACTTATACCATAAGTTCTAAAAATTATCAAAAATACCTAACAAAACCAAACAAACAAACTTACTAATCCTATATATGCAGAACCTTCATCGGTATCGTTCATTATCTTTTTTCACAAACCACAGTCCCGAACATAGATAAGTTTGGCACAACATCATTATTTTTATAATGAACTACGCAATACACTATCCTAAAACTATAACCTGATATTTTAATATCAACTGCTAATAACATAATCACTAGCTACTACAATTCGTCAAATTGTAATAATATTACAAGATGCATCAGTCCAAAAAAATGATAGTAACTAGCTGGTGGATTAATTGGGTCATAATAGATGTGTGCTCTTTTTTAAAATACAAAAGTTTGGGGTAATTTTTAAAATTGTTCCAAAATCCAAAGATAATATTTGGGGCAAAAACATGTGTAGAGCTAGTTTTGGGATTTAAAAATTTTATTTTCAAAATCTGCCAAATATGGATAAAATCTATAAATAAACTGGTTTTGTCAAAACGAAATTTAGAAAAAACTTGGCAAAATCTATGGCCGATTGGGAGCTAGAAATATGTCTATCGAATAATTGGGGCGCAGAAGCAACCACTAATACTTATATTATGGTCGGTTGTCTTCATCACACACCTTGGGATATGGCCCTTCTCCGGACCCTACGTGAATATAGAATACCTTGTACACCGAGCTATCCGTCCATAAAATGCTTATAATTCGTTACGAATAATAATGTAACGGTTGGATTTGCTCGTATTTTACTAAGTTTATAATTCGTTAAGAATAAACATGCAACCGTTGAATTCAACACGCTAAGTAGATTAACTTCTTACTTTTCCTAAAATCATTCACCTTCTTGTTTTAAATGCTTTGACCAATTTTCAATGAGCCTCAACTTGACATACAAAGAACGTGCCAATTTGCATTCGTATTTCACTAGGTGACAAAAGAAAGAACGAAAGAAAGAAAACAAGAGTATCTTTTTGATAAATAAATGTGAATGAGTAAAAGACGCTTAATGAAAGACCTCATTATTGAAACTTTTTGACGTAACATTTCTCTAAGGGACTTAAATTTAATTTATGAACTTTACATATATCTTATGAAGATATGATCAATTGTTTTGAAATAAATAATCAATCGCCATTAATAAATGAAATAATTCAAGATTTTTCTTACAAGTTGTTTGGATGGTTGTTACCTATCGTATTGTTACTTTAAATATAATGTTTGTTTTGATTGTTACTTAAATTTTATTGTATCATATTGTTAAATCCGTTGTTACGTAACGATGAAATGTGCAACTTTATGTAACGACCGATTTGGCGTGGTCGCGTCGTTTCCTTGTGTTTCTCTCTCAATCTCACTCTTCATTATTATTGAATAATTTTATTTTATCATTTACCCAGTCACACCTCCTTTTTACCTACTGCGCCCCACAGATGGGCGTAATAGATGGAGTTTTTCCAATTAAAGGACAATAGAAACTGGGTTCGTTTATTAAGAGATTCAGAGTCGCCACTTGGGAGATTTACGGTGTCCCTAGTCACCGGTTAAATCCCGAATCGAGAAAAGGTTTGACTCTGTTTAACAGTCCGCGAACCAGAAATCTGGATAAGGAATTCTGTTAACCTGGGAGAAGGTGTTAGGCATTTCCGAGTTTCGTGGTTCTAGCACGGTCGCTCAACTGTTATATTCGGCTTGAATTATCTGATTTTATAACATGCTTTAACTTATGTGCTTTTTAACCGTAAACCGCTTTTATTATTATTTTTTAAGAAAAATTGAACGTCGTTTAAAATATGTCTTTGGATCGCGTCACATGAAATGCACCCGCAATACGAAACATATTTTATCCAATATTTTAGGACTTGGATTTGGGTCACATGAAATGCACACCCGAGATTAAGAGGGTAAAATTATTAAAACCACGCCTAAAGAGTCTAACGCGTTATTATCCTCGGGGAAAGCCGTGAAATCGGCAACGGCCCATCCCGAAATCTAAGTATTTTATTTTAACCAATTATTGAGGGCCCCGCAATTATACATTTTTTATTTGGCGAGGCTCGTCTTATTTTTATTATTTAAAAGACAACCTAAAGCAACAATAATTCTCTATTTTATTTGTCTCTAATAATAAAAAAATCCTAATTAATTAATAATATAAAATTCGAGCTTCAAGTTCAAGTCCGGATCCAAACAAACGGGTAAAACCTCTTAATTTGCACCCGCTACCTAACTCGAAAGCCCAAGCTTATACTATGTTGAACTATATATCAAAATCTTTAAATTAGGCCCAATCGCGGACAGGTGGGCCTTGGGGCCAGTCCAACCGGACAAGCTTAACGGGATGCCTGGAGATCCAAAGATCGAGTCCCTGGGCTAATGGGCCAACAATTTATTTAACATCCGCGTTCGAACTCATGACCATATTTTCTTATTCCGTTGTATATTGGTGCATATTATTAAAGTCAAGAATTACAATAGAAGCATGAACTTCGCAACAAAGCAAACTAACTATTCTTAAACTAATTCAAACTAACATTATTAGATAAATCGGACTATTGAGATTAACTACATGAATTTAGAACCATTTGGACCTAGTTTTTTACAACTATTGAACTTAACACTAACATTAATCACTAACATTTGAGAACTACTAACCTTATTCTAATTAACATCATTCATTCACATGACTAGCGATCTTATGACTGGGAACATAACATGCTGAAATGTGAACTAGTTCTTATCCTTACTGAAGCACTAAACGACATTACATTACACTAGTAACACAAGTTAAGCCAAGAGTTACAAACTACAAGAGTTCTCATATTTATGAGAGTGAACTGAAATAGATCAACAGTCCATAAGGGTCTATGTGTATGTCTATTATCCATATGACATAAAACAAAGAATTGGCATCAACTACATTTACTTAACTACAATCTATCAAATCAAACAACAGACAGCCTATCAATAAACATGAATCTGCGGACATTTTTCATTTCAACTTCTCTTCCCAGTTACATCAAAGTGAGCTCATAAACGTGTACCTGGAATTGGAATAGAAATAAAGTAGAAGAAAGATCAGCAGCAGCAGTAATATCAGCAATAATGGAACAATTAAATCAAGACCAACACAATACCAATTTGACAAAAATAAAACCCAGGAACACCACAGCAACAGACAGTGTTTAAATCAGCCCAGGAATGGTTCAAAGCCAAACCAAACTAGCTGATCTATCCAGCAACACCAAATGACTCAGGAATGAAACCAAACAGCTTAAATAGACCAAGTTTATTCAAAATCAGACCAGCAACAACTCTGAATCCTAATGAAACAGTAACACGCTCAAGAACTGAATGCCTAGCTTTCAAAATGTTGTCTTAGACTGAAAAAAGAACCTCTAAGATAGCTGATTGCTTCTTTATCTCTTCTTTTCAGTGTGACCTTTGAAGAATGTTTTTAAAATCCCAGCTGTCTATTCTAGCTCTCTTCATATCTGAAAGAAGCCCCTTTTACTGCCCAGAACCCCTTCTATTTATACCAATAACTGAACCTGCCCTTAGCCCTTGAAACACTCAAACTAATAAGAAAACCATCTGCCCATCAACTTCCTGACAGCCCATTACTATATGCCTTGTTCTATTTTTAATTCCCCACTAACCCTTGTCCTTCCTTATTAAATTCAAATAGGTATGGGCAACTATTCTTTAATCAATTTCCCTTAAACCCCCATGTTACTATGTTTTGTTCCCTACTATTGTTAAACAATACATTATTTTAGTGCTTCCTGACAGTCCACTTAACTAACACATTTCAGAAGTTTTTTATTCCTAAATTACCCCTGGAACTACTGAAAATACTGTCCTATTCCATCAGCTATACCAATTCAACCTAACGGAACAAACAATGGGATTCAATTCATGAAACTCGAATTAGATCAGGTAGCACCAAAACAGAGATGAAAGATTCAGGAAACAAACTAACACGACTCTACATTAAACCTAAAAAAGGAAAAATGAACAATGTACACAACTGAACGGAGACAAACTAGGATTCATCTGCAAAATGATAAACACCAAAGAACAGGGGGCCAAACATCACACAAAAATGAAACCATTTGAACCAATGACACCAGCAACCAATTACAGGACTAGTCACAATTTTGTACAAGAACATCAAAGACACTGACTTTTTTTTAAAAATCAAACTAAAGGACCAACACACTCAATCGGTTCAACATATGCCTAATAGATATACTAACAATCAGTGATGAAAATTGGACCAGAAAAAGGTCCGGATAGAGGAGGAAGAAGATAATTGACAAAAGATGAATTACCACAAAATTTTAATCCAATAAACAATAACAGCAACAAAAACAAACAAAAATAAAAGGAAAACAGAAGAAATACCTCAGACTCTATAGACTGAACTCCAATCAGTTCCTATTGAAGCTTCGACTCGAACTCTTTGAGGTTAAAACGGACTTTAATTGAGTGTTCTCGACTGAGAACACTCGACTAAAGTCGATTAAAACCCTAATTTTTCCTAACTCGGACAGGTTCTGGGTTTTGGTACTTCTAGGGTTCTTCAGTTGATTTGAGATTCGCCCAATTCCGGCTTGATTCGAGGGAAACTAGGGGTGGTTTGGGAACGAGGGAGCTCAAATGGTCACAGGGTGTAAGTTTGGGAGTCGCCGGAGAAGGTGTGGTTTTTGACCGATCTTCGATTGAAGATTCGAAGAGTTCCATAATGATTTGAGGGACAAGGGTCATAGATTTGGATTGAGGGAGGTTTAGAGGTTCAGTGGTGTAAAGATGAAGGCGTTTGGCCTACCGGAACCGCCATGAGGCAATTTTGGTGGGCGGAGGAGGCGGTTGAGGGTTTTGGTCTCTGAGGGATTAGAGACGAATGGAATGGGGGTTGGTTTGGGGGGGGTCTTTGGTACATTAAAATGCATGGGTTAATCTGAGCCGTTGGATGATGAGATCCAACGGCTAAGATTAGATGACTTAGCCTGAAACGAGGTCGTTTAGGGTGTAACGGGGACTGGGTCGGACCGGGTACAGGGAACGGGTTATGGGAGGGGTGATCTGGACCGTTGATCAAGTGAGATCAACGGTCCAGATTGAGCATGACAAAGACGACGTCGTTTGGACGGTCGTATTGCCAGCTCAAGAGGATCGGGTAAGGGGTGTTTGAATTGGGCTGTTTTGGTGCTTTTGGGCCTGATTTCCCTTTTAATTGAAGTGGCCCAATCTGATTTTTCTCTCCATTTTTCTTCTTTCTTTTTGTTTCTTTTTCTTTTTAAACTAATCTTCAAAATTAAAAACCCATAATCCTAATTTAAATTGTAAAACTAAAATTAACTTAAAAATGCTAATTAACTCTTAAAAACAATTATCACACAAAATTAAACACCAATTAAAAATAAGATCACACAAGTTGGACATTAAATGCTAAAAATGCAAAGTACATTATTTTTGTGATTTTTTATTTTTGTAAAACAAACTTAATTACTCCTAATAAATCCTAAATGCAAATGCGATATATTTTTATATTTTCATTAATTAAAAAAAAAATATGCACAGCCAAATGTAAACAATACAAGAAAAAATAACACAAAATTCACGACAATTGCAAACAAACAAAATTATTTTATTTTAAATTTTTTGGGAGTAATTCTCATATAGAGAAAAAATCACGTGCTCACATACCTTACCTTTTTATATACCGTATCATAATTTTTTTTATAATATTGCAAGTTTATTCATCATATCACAGGCGCGTGATACTATGAAACGACGCCAAAACGACACAATCGATCCAAACATTGTATTCATCAAATGATACAGTACAATACAATACAATACGATACGATACATTATGAAACGATACATATCAACCATCCAAACAAGCTGTTACTCACCTTTCCTTGACCGTGTCCTCCTTCTTTTTTATTATCATGGTATCCAAGTATCTGATAACTGACTAGCTCCGCTCTCAAGTTGGACTGTTAGCATTGGAGAAGAACAATAGACAGTATAAGACCCCGAATCTATAGGCAATATCAAAATTAAGACCGTAGTCAAAGCTACCTTGAGCTTCTGAAAGCTTGCCTCACACTCTTCTGTCCACTACAACAGAGCACCTTTCTGGGTCAGTCTGGTCATAGGGGCTTCAATCGATGAAAATCCCTCCACAAACGACGGTAGTAACCTGCCAAACCAAGGAAATTGCTGATCTTTGTAGCTGAGGATGGTCTAGGCCAACTCTGCACTGCCTCTACCTTCTTCAGATCCACCCGAATACCCTTCCTCGATACCACATGGCCTAAAAATGCCACAGAATCCAACCAAAACTCACATTTTGAAAAGTTTGCATATAACTTCTTTTCCCATAGAGTCTGAAGCACTGTCCTCAGGTGCTGCTCATGATCTTCCCAACTCCGGGAATACACTAGAATGCCATCAATAAAGAATGACAAAAGAGTCAAGATATGGCCGGAATACAGTGTGCATCAAATGCATAAAAGCTGCTGGGGCATTAGTCAGCCCAAATAACATAACAAGAAACTCATAATTACCATACCGAGTCCTGAAAGTAGTCTTTGGTATATCTGGCTTTCAAATCTTCAACTGATGGTAACCTGAACGCAAGTCAATATTAGAAAACACCCGTGCGCCCTGGAGCTGGTCAAACAAATCATCAATACGAGGCAAAGGATAACAGTTCTTCATTGTAGCCTTGTTCAACTGGCGATAATCAATACACATACGCATAGAACCATCCTTTTTCATCAAAAACAAGACAGGAGCACCCCAAGGTGATACACTAGGTCAAATAAAACCCTTATCAAGCAATTTCTGCAACTGATCTTTCAACTCCTTCAACTCCGGAAGAGCCATACGATACGGAGGGATAGAAATGGGATGAGGGCCCGGCAATAAATCAATGCCAAAATCAATATCTCTATCAGGCGACATGCCTGGAAGATCAGCAGGAAACACATCGAAAAAGTCCCGTACTACTGGAACTGAATCAACTAAAGGGGTATCAATACTGACATTTCTCACATAGGCTAGATACGTGTCACACCCCTTCTCAATCATATGCTGAGCTTTAAGGAAAGAAATAACTCTACTGGGAGTGTGATCTAAAGCACCCCTCCACTCAACACGCTGTAAACCTGGCATAGCCAGCGTCGTGGTCTTGGCGTGATAATAAACAATAGCATAATGGGGCAACAACCAGTCCAGCCCAAGATAATATCAAAGTCTACCATGTTGAGCAACAATAAATTGGCTCTGGTCTCAAAACCACAAGAGCAACCAAACACGACCGATAAACGCGGTCTATAACAAAAGAATTTCCCATAGGAGTAGAAACATAAAAAGGGGAACTCAAAGAATACCGAGATACATCCAAAACGGAGAAAAATAAGAAGACACATAAGAATAAATGGAGCCTGGATCGAATAGAACCAATGCATCTCTATGACAAACCAGTATAATACTTGTGATGATAAAATCAGAGGCAATAACCTCGGTACGGGCAGGAAGGGCATAGTATCGGGCCTGGCCTCCCTCTCTAAGGCAACCTCTACCTCCCCAACCTCCATCTCTAGATGGCTGAGCAGGTGGGGTAGCAACTGGAGCTGTAACCATAGCCTGAGAACTCTGGGGGGCACGTTGTGGCTGAGAAGTCTATGGAGGTGCACCCCTCCCAAGTCATGAGCAATCCCTTACCATATGGTGTGTATTACCATACTCAAAACAATCTTTGGGAGGACGTAGTGGCTGTGACTGGCTCGGGCCAGGTCTGCTGGACTGACCTTTGAAAACAGCCCGCGCAGGAGGCGCGCTAGAAACTGGAGGTGCATAATAAGGCTCCTGAAGCATAGGAGGAGCTGGAGCAATACTAGCTACTGGAAGAGCTGAGTGAACAGGGCGACTCATATAACCCCTACCATGATGACCTGTAGTTGGGGTACGGGCACCAGAGTAATGGCCCGACTCTCGAGACCTCTTGGCCTCCCTCTCCCCTCTCTCCCTATCATGCATACCCTCAATCCTCCTAGCAATGCTCACCACCTGCGGATAAGGAATATCTATCTCCAACTCATGATCCATGCTATACCTGATACTGGGAATAAGCCCCTTAATGAACCGGCAAACCCTCTCGCAAATAGTAGAAACCAAGGTTGGTGCATGCCTAGCCAAGCTAGTATAACGGACAACATACTCTGAGACAGTCATAGCACATTAGCAAAAATGCTCAAACTCGGTCCGCCATGCATATCTGAGGCTTTGAGGAACAAACTCTATTAGAAATAGATCTGAAAACTGGGTCCAAGTCAGCGAAGAAGACTCGTCCGCACTGTCTAACTCATAGGTGCGCCACTACTCATAGGCGGCTCCTCGAAGCTGGAAAGTAGTTAATGAAACCCCGCTCGATCCTGATATACCCATAGTATGGAGGATATGGTAGCATTCCTCAAAACATCCCAGGTCATCCTCTAATGCTAATCCACTGAAAACCAGAGGATCATACTTCTTGAACCTCTCAAGTCTCCGTTGCTCATCCTCTGAAGCTTTGCCCTATCCTCGGGCTGAACAGGCGCTGCAGGCGGCACAAGAATAATCTCTGGGACCTAATCAACATATACTCGCTGCTCAAGAATGCGGGTGGAAGGAGTTTGTGCTCCTCCCCCCCCCCCCCCCCC
>MU744094.1:23149-55637 GCA_026770625.1 Nicotiana glauca | reverse complement strand
CCCCCACTTGGGATGTGGCTGCAGCAAGGGAAGCAACCCTGCCTGAGCCAAAGTGGTGTACATGCTCATAAACTATGCTAGAGTCTCCTGAAGTGCTAGCGTGGTAGTAGCAGTATGTGCGTCAGGTGTCTAAACTCCGACTGGCATTGCTGGTGGCTCCTCGGTGGCAACTCGCGCAGGTGCTCTGGTTGCACCACGTGAGCGCCCTCGACCTCTACCCCGACCCCGACCTCTGACAACTACAGTAGGGGGCGCGGGTGCCTGATCCTATCGGGTAACACGTGTCCTCACCATCTGTGAGAGAATAGAAGATAGAAGCTTAATTAAGATATCAACAATCTCGCACGACAAGGAAATCAAATGAAGTGGAATTTTCCTAACAATTACATAGCCTCTCGTAGATAAATATAGATGTCTCTGTACCGACCAACAAGACTATAATAAACCGGCTTGTGATCCATAACTCCTATGAACCTAGAGCTTTGATACCAACTTGTCACGACCCCAGTTCTCCCTCTGTGAACTATCATGGCGGCACCTAGTCTCTACGACTTGGTAAGCCTAACAATGCGGAAAATAAACTAAACTTGCGGAATAAATAGTTAAAGCAAAAAATAACTGAAGGAAACAATATTTAAATGTCTCTCGGCATATACACACAACTCCTCAATAAATCTGATACAATATCCCAAAACCCGGAAACTCACGGATCCACAAGCTGCGAAAAATACTACATAGCTCTAATCTCCGGAATGTCTAACAAGAACATAAAGTACAGAAGGCCTAATTACTAAATGTAGAAATAGAAAGAGACTCCTCGGTATGTGGACACGGCAGATATACCTCGAAGTCCCGTGAAATCACCTCGCCTCAAGAATGGTAAGCCTAAGTAGAAGTACCTAGATCTGCACATGAAAAACATGTGCAGAAACGGCATGAGTACACTACAGTGGTACTTAGTAAGTGCCAAGCCTAACCTCGGTTGAGTGGTGACGAGGAAGGTCAGGGCCCTACTGAGGTTAAATAAAAGATATAATTCGTCAGTATAGAATAGAAAATAGTATAAGTATGAGAAACAGTAAAAATAACACAGGTATAAACGATAACAACAACTACACATAAACAATGTAAACACCAAAGGAAAATGTATCTCAACTCCAACAATATCAACCAGGGATCTTCCAGGAGACCATCCTGAAGTCCCAAATAGCTATATCCAATAAGTCTCTTAGGATACTGTCCCGTAGTCTAGCTCATACTACACGGGGATCTACCGAAATCCCGTTCCGTAGTCCCAAATATAAATACCCAGTACTGGGGGAATCTACCAGGTGCATTCCTGTTGTTCCATATAACTGTGTGGGGGGATCTACTGGAAACCCACATCCGTAGTCCCAAATATAAACAGACAAGGGGGGAGCTACCGGAATCTCACATCGGTAGTCCTAATGTAAACACACAACAACAACAGGAGAAATGTTCGGAAAAACTATCAAACTTCACATTAAGGAAACGAATAGTCTAGCCTAGCATGCTGCACATACTTCAGGTAAAGCAGTTAAACTATTATGGTAATTTAATCACTTAAGCATGTTTTTGCTTTAAATAGTACAAGAACTAAATAGGGAAGTGAACATACTAGTAGTACTTAACGAAAAAAAAGTATTTCCAATAGTTAGCACAAGTACGAACTCGTCACCTTACGTACAAGGTATTTCAATTAACAATTTTATCAAATCCTAAAGGAGAAGCAGAAGGTTAGACAAGCCACTTAACTCGAACAAGCTCAAGTCAACCCGAAACCATGCTTTTGCCACGAGTATCTGACTCCAAATGGGCCAAATCTATTCGATTCAGTTGCATACTGTAAACAACACCTCAAGTAACTGAGTCCACAATTAAATTCTAAGATAATACGCAAAATTAGGTAAAATAACCAAAATGCCCCTCAGGTCCATGTCTCAAAATCAGGTAAAATTTATATTTTCGGAATCCTCATATGCTCATGAGTCTATGCATAACAAGAACACTAAAATCGGAGTTTAACTGACCCCTCAAATACCCCTTTTTGGTTCTCTTAAACTCAAGCCCTAATTACCCATTTCTCTCAAATTTTCCATCACTAATCAGGTATTTAATCACATAAAAATGAGTTATGAAGTCAAAAATTTTACCTCCAAGTGATTCCTCTTGAATTCCTCTTCAACCCTCTTCAAAAAGCTTCAAAATCGCCTAACAATGGAGGAAACTAGGCTAATATTCGTGAAATAACCCTTTTAAAACATTCTACCCAGGTATTTTAATTCCTTCTTCGCGAACGCGGTCAAGGCCTCGCGTTCGCGAAGCACAAAAATGTCGTTGACCAAAAGTCCTGTTACGCAAACCCAACACTGATCTCGCAATGCGATGTTTCCACTGACTAACCCTTCGCAAACTCGTTACACCTCTCGCGAACGCTAAGAATAACTCCACCTCGAACCCAGCTGACTACTTTCTTCTACGCGAACGTGGTCCCCTTCCCGCGAACGCGATGCTCAAACATTACAACCCTTCACGAATGCGGAGCCTTCCTTGCGAACGCGAAGGCAAAAATGCCTTCAACCCCCACTGACTCTTCGCGAATGCGAGGGTCTACTCGCGAACGTGAAGGGTAAAATCCCTCTGTAATAGCTGAACAAAATCTGCAATTTTTAACAACTTAAAATGATCCGTTGAGCATCCGAAATACACCTGAGGCTCTCGGGACCTCAAGAAAAGGCATCAACATATCCTAAAGACTTATTCAAACTTGTCCCAATCTTAAAAACACTTCAAACAACATCAATTTCTCAAAAACACATCGGATTCAAGCCTAAGTTTCTAAAAATCTTCTGAATTCCGCTTTTGATTAAAAACCCAACCAAACTACCTCCGAACAACCTAAAATTTTGCACTCACATCCCAAATGACATAATGGAACTACTGCAACTCTCAGAATTCCATTTGGACCCTCGGATCAAAAGCTCACTATCGAACCAGAAACTTCAAAAATTCAACTTTCGACATTTCAAGCCTAAATTAGCTATGGACTTCCAAAACACAATCCAAACATGCCACCAAGCCCGAAATCACCTAATGGAGCAAACGAAACCCTCGGATTTCCATTATGAGTCTGTCTTCACATTGTTCTGACTACGGTCAGCTTTCCAACACTTAAGCTCTCATTTAGGGACTAAATGTTCCAAAAGTCTCCGAAACTTAAAAACCGAACATCCAAGAAAATCAAAATAGCAAAAATAAACTCGGGAAAAGAAATTAATAGGGGATCGGGGTGTTAATTCTTAAGACGACCGGCCGGGTCGTCACAAAATCATGTTTAGGCTATATGCTGGTGCTATTGGGACCCAGAATGGTCGTTCTTTGCTATTGAGTTATTTTCTTAATTGCAGTTATAAACTCAATTGCATTCATCATTGCATATCATATCTTAGTCTCGGTTAATATGTATTTTCATGTTATGTATCATTGATTTGGGCTTCTTAGCATGAGTGTTGTGAGCCCGAGAGGCCGGAGAGATTGATGATATGTGAGGCCGAGGGCCTGTTTGTGAGTGATATTTACGGGATCGGGTTGCACGCCGTAGCTGGATTTATTGATTCATGCAATGGTTGGCTTATTATAGCGCTTGGTCTGGATATGCTCTTCTGGAGTCTGCACACCCATAGTGAGCGTAGTTGCTATTAATTCACGATGGGATCGGGCTCTGCGTCGTAGCAGGATTCATTAGCATTTGGGTTGGATCTTCCATGTACAGTGCTGAGTGATTGAGTGTGATGAGGGAGAATTGAGATCATCAGGTTGAGTACTCTAAGAGTATGAGTACGGGAGGCTTCAACCGTATTGCATCACAAATGATGTGCACATTGGCATGTAGATATAGAGATGTCATATTCCTCATATCATTAATACTTGACATATTTTATCTGTTTGACTTTAACTGTTAAATCTAGTAGCATGTCTATATTCCTGCACTGGTGCCTACAAATTATGAGGTTTTCTTGGGATATTATTGTCATATGTTCTGTAAATCTCCTTACTGTTTAATTCTGTACTTGAACCTTGTTGTTCGAACTCATCACTACTTTTAGTCCAAAGGTTAGACTTGTTACTTATTGAGTTGGTTGTATTCATGCTTGTAACAGCCCCGGGCTCAACATCAGCTTCTTGGGTTGGGTCACAAGCTTTAGGCTTTTCCTGATGCTGGACTTCAGCCATGGTAGGCCCTGCTTCTTCAGTCTGAGAATCTGCCCAGCCCGCTAGTGATATTCTTCGCTCTACGCCTAAGCTCGCACGACTTTAAAATGCATCACTAGGGTCTAAGGCTTGTTAACTTATATACCCAGCATCCCTATTATGTTTTGCCGATATGGGACTCTGCCTAAAGTCTGGGGTGTTATATATACCCCCTCTTATGGACTCAGCACCTCGCTGACGTTTGCCCCACTGCATGGGATTCGCTTAGTTCAGCACTGAGGTTTGCCCTGCCTAACCGATATTTGCCTAAACTCAGTTGAAGTGTGACCCACCATCAACAAGGCTGGCATAAGAGTGGCTCTGATACCATCTGTAACAGCCCAGCCCACTAGTGATATTATGTGCTCTGGGCTTAGGCCCCCATGACTTTACAATGCGTCACTAGGGTCTAAGGCTTGTTAACTTATATACCCAGCATTCCTTTTGTATTTTGCTGATGTGGGACTTTTTCTGAAGTCTGAGATGTCGTAATGCTACGCCTTGCACTTCGTGTGAAGATTCGGATATTTTCGGGGGTGGTTGCTAATCTTGGAGTTTCAGCCATTCAGAGATTATCGAGGTAAGTTCCTTGGCGTCTGTTGATAACAAATTTTTTCCTATGTATATTTTATCATGAAAATTACCTTCAAATATATGCATATATAGGAATATCCAAGTGTTTCCTTAATTTTAAAGGATTTTTAAATCAATTTATTCCCCTATTTTATCCATAAAAAATCCAATAATTGCTTCTAAAAATTATTACTTTGGTAATTCCTTTGTTTGAAGTTTATATTTAGGTTAATATATAGCTAAGGTAATTTTTACATATTTTTATAAAATTATTTAGTATCTTTAAGGCTAAAATTTTATAATTACAATATTAGCCTCTTTTTAGATTTAACTATGTTTTATATTCATAAAATTATGTATAGTATTTTTAAATAAATAATTATATACTATAAGTCTTTTTAACACCTTTAATTTATTCACAGAATTTTCTTTTATAAATCAATTAGGGAAAATTGGTTATTTAAATGATAGCCCTATTTTATGTCACAACCCAAAATTTCCACCCTCAGAAGTCGTGATGGCGCCTACTCGTGGAAGTCAGGAAAGCCAAGAACATTTGCAAACATCATCCTAACTCATTTTGCACATGATTAAATCCATTAAATAACTGATGAATAATCAATTAAAAGACGGCAATTAATAAAAGATAGCGGAAGTCTGAATTAAAATAAAAACAATGTCTAAAACATAAATATAAGTCTCTACCCCAGCACCTGGTGCCACAACATTTCACGAACTATCTAGGAATGCTAAATACAAAAGTCTGAAATAATCTAAATAAACTCTGTCTCGGTACAAGGGAAACAAAGCAGAATAAGGTAGAAGAGATGTCGGGCCTACGGACGCCTGCAGGACTACCTCGGAAATCTCGTGGGCTGAAGGACTGCTCCCTGGCTACTACTGGTGCTGCTCGAACCCTGGACCTGTGCAAATAGCACAGAGTGTAGCATCAGCACAACTGACTCCCATGTGCTGGTAAGTGTTCAGCCTAACCCCGACGAAGTAGTGAAGAGGCTAGACCGGACTACCATATAAACCTATTTAATTATATATACATGTACAGCGGAGATGAAAATACAAGACAGTAAGCAGTATGGGAGGGGGAAACATGCTGTGGGGAGATAACCATTTTGAAAGTAAATCCAGAATAACAATCTAAGGGCAGCTCAGAATTTACAGCGGACAAGAAACTAATACCCAAAATAAACACTTGTATCAATAACTGTTGTGGTGCGTAACCCAATCCTAAATATATTTTATTACTGTTGCAGCGTGCAACCCGATCCATAAATATCATTGTTGCAGCGCGCAACCCGATCCATATCATTTATCATTATTGCGGCGTGCAACCCGATCCATATCATTTATCATTGTTGCGGCGTGCAACCCGATTCATATCATTTATGATCATTTATCACTCTACCTCATCCAAGCAACAATCACAGTTATTGGCAAGGAAGTAAACAAGTATTTAAGGAATTCTCGGCAAAGGAATACAGTTAAACAACCAAATTCCGGCATGGGAACAATATCAATACTCTCAATATCCCGGCAAGGGCGAAAAACCAACAAAACGCCCCGGCAAGGGGGATTAACCAATATCTCTTCCTCTTTCTTTACAACATGTAGAAAATCCTCAAATAAGCACGAAAATTACAACCAAGTCATGATAATCGCATTATAAGGACTCATGGTCATGCTAGACACCAATGTATAGAAACTCGTCACCATGCCTATACATCGTACTCAATCAATTAGCAAGTATCAAGCAAGACTCTACTCTTATTCCCTCAAGCTAGGGTTAAACCAAACACTTACCTCAACTTCCACGGCTAAATCAATCCACGACGACCGCCTTCCCTTTCTAATTCGGCTCCAACTCAATCAAATCTATACAATAACGACTAAATAATATCAATATAAGCTAAACAAATCAAACCCAATGCCTAAATATAGCTTCCCAAACTTTCTTCCCAAAATTCCAAAAATTGACCCCGGGCCCGCTTGGTTAAAACACGAGGTTCGAACCAAATTCATATCACCCATTCTCCCATGAGCCCGGATATACAATTTGTTTTCAAATTCGACCCCAAAACGAGGTCTAAATCAAGAAAAATTGAAAAGCCCCTAACTCTACCCATTTTCCCCAATTTCAACCCTAGATTACATGATTTGAGCATAGGAATTTGATAAATGATGATGGAAAATGAAGGGGACAGGTTAAACAATACTTACCCAAGAATCTTTGGTGAAGAAATGCTCTAAAAATCACCTAGAAGCTTTGGAGAAGAAAGGGTTTGTGTATTGTTTTTGAATGAAACCCGTCACTATTCTGTTTTTATGATTTAAAAATCGCTGGGTGAAAATACTCTATGCATTCGCGACATGGGGGTCGCGTTCGCGATGAGTAGGGTCAGACAAGCATTGCATTCGCGAGAGGAGGGGTACGAATGCGAAGAAGGAAATACTGGGGTCCAAGGAGATTGGCCTACGCGAATGCGTTGGCCTGTATGCGAACGTGATGGGAAGTGGCTGGAGACCTACGCGAATGCGGTCCAGCCATCGCGAACATGAATAAGGAAGGAGGGCTGGGCCCTCAGAACTCGATAACTCTACGTGATCGCAATGTAGGAATGTGAACGCGAAGGAGGGAGGAATATGAAGCTTCGCGAACGTGAAGGAGACATCGCGAACGCGATGAAGGAATTTACTGTGCACCTGTTGCAGATTTTTCTGCAATTTCACTAGGTTCAAAACCACCCCGAACACCACCGAAAACTCTCCCGAGCCCTCGGGGCTCCTAAACAATCATACACATTAACTCAACCACACCCTACGAACTTAACCGTACGATAAAATCGCCAAAATAACATCAGAAACGAGGAATCAAATCTCAAAATCACTAATTTTTTTTCAAACTTCATAAACTTCAAATTTTAGAGATTCAAGTCTGAAACATGTCAAATGACGTCCGATTTCAATCAAATTTCACAGAAAATCTTAAAACACATATAAAACCTGTACCAGGCGCCGAGACCAAAATACGGGCCCGATACCAACACGTTCTAATAAATTTTCATTTCAAATTTCCTTAGCAATTTCAGAAAAATAATTTCTTTTAAAAATTCATTTTCTCGGGCTCGGAACCTCGAATTTTGATTCCGGACATACGCTCGAGTCCTATATTTTTCTACGGACACTCTAGGACCGTCAAATTATAGGTCCGAGTCCGTTTATCTAAAATGTTGACCGAAGTCAAGTTTATTCATATTAATATCAAAATTTAGTATTTTTCACACATAATTCATATGTAATCCTTTCGGCTACGCGCCCGGACTGCGCACGCAAATTGCGGCAACCCCAAATGAGTTTTTCAAGGCCTCGGAAGCACAGAAAGAGTAAGGAAACAAGTGATAACCCTTTGGGTCGTAACATTTTATTTTGATTGTAGCCTTAATTGAACCCAATTTGAATCCCAATTCCCTGGCCCAATTCCTATTAAACCCCGACCTAAACCCAATTAAACTGACCCATACCCGGGTCCCCACCTAACCTTTTAAATCTCAGTCGTTGATCATTTAGATCAACGACCATCGGCTGCCCTTACCTAATTAAGCCCAAAAGACCCCCCCCCCCCAAGCCCTTTCATTATTCACCACATGCTGCCTCTGAAACCCCTTATCTCCCAAATCCTCTCTACAACACCCTCAAACCTTAGCTGCCGCCACCCTAATCCGCCCTAACCTATGGCCTTCCAAGGTCATCGAAGACCTGTGCCAGCCTTCCCTGGCTCCTTTGTGTTTGTCCTTATGGTTTCAAGGCTAGACTATGAAGAACTCTGTTCCAGCCTTCATTCGATTTTAGTTCATGGACCTTCTCCGGTAATCTTTGGCTTTTATTCGGCCAGATATGGCCATTCGAGTCAGATCTTTGACTCTCCTGGTTAGATCGATAGCTTTCAAGGACTTTCTCGTTGCTTTTGGGTTCTTCTGAAACCCTAATCTCTAAGGTTCTTTTGATTTCGTTTAGACCTGTTTCATTCTTATGCTTGCTTTGAACTTCTAAGAATTTTCTCGGAGTTTCTCTAAAATTTTTCTTTCAAAACTCTTTATCTTTTACGATTAGGTTTTCCTGTTAAGTTATTTCATATCTTTTCTCTGATTTTTGATATGTTTTGCTGTATTTGCTCGTATTGTTCTTCTATATGAGTTTGCATGATAAATGTCCTAATTTCTTTTGGCTGTTTGATCAGACGAATGCTTGAGCTTGTTTGTTTATCCTCTTTTAAACACTACTATTGTTGAAAAACCATATGTCGTTGGGTCTGAAACTATTCGTTTAAGTGCTTGACTCGATTTGAAGTTCTTTGTTTTAGAATTTCCTTTCCTTTTTGTGATTCCTTTGATTCTGTGTTTCTATCATCTTTAAAACTTGACTATGCTTGAAACCCTAATTTTTTAAAAAAGGGTTTTCTTCATCTTCTACCTTCGCATGCTTCTGATACTCTATTTTCTTCACTGTTGACTCAATGTGACTTGACCTATTTGACTAATACGTCTTAAATGTTTTTTATCTACTGAACTTTGTGCTACTATTGCATGCTAGTTCTTTTTGCCAATAGGTTTGGCCTCGTATGTCTAGTATTTGCGCATTCTATTTATATGCTGAGGTTCTCTCTTTGATTGATCTTCAATATTGTGACTAATTTTAAACCCTTCTTTTGTGAAATTCTGGCTTCACTCGTCTGTTAAATTTAATTGATTCTTTTCCTTATTTTGCCTTACTCTGAATCCTTTCCCAAAATTAATATATTCCTGTACTTAGACTTGATTTCTTACTCAATTGTTTTACTACTTCTTTTATGTCAACTATCAGTTTGCTTACAAATTAATTTCTTTCATTATTATGAACCTGTCATTACCCGTTAACCAAGTGATTCCTTAATTAAAGGCAATCACTTGTATAATTGATTCTGAATTGTAATGTTTCCATGTTTATAGCTTATTACTTCTCTTTTACTCGTTTTTAAAAAAGGGCTATAAATACCCTGTACTTCTCTTCTTTTAGATAGGAACTACTGAAGTTCAGAACACACACTTCACTCTAAAAACTCTCTTTCTCTCTTGGATCTGTTATTACTTGTGTTGCTGCCTTACCTAGCCGGCTGAAAGCCAAGGCTAGGCTGTGGGATATTTTCTTACTTTCTTTCTGGATTTGCTTCTTTACTGGTATGTTCTAATTAATCTTCAGCATCAACAAAAACATATTTATTTATTATTTCATGCACTCTTGCTTGTTCCTTATTTATGTTTAATAGAGTTTCACTCCTAAGCATGTTATAATCTGCCCCCCCCTTTTTTTTGAATTTATGTTTCCCTTATGTATGAATTCTATCAGTCACTTATGAATCCCAAACCCCACATCCCCTATTTGTTTGGTATCTTTGGTTGGTTTGGGGCATGACAACATTGGACATTGCTGTGCATGACCCAGACTTGATTCCCTGGAATCATAACCTCTATATGCTATATGTTTTGGCTAGTTTATGGGCATGTCAGCTTCACTTATTGCTGTGCATGTCCAGACTTGATCCCTTTCAGGGTCATATGCCATCTATAATGTATTCCTACATCCCTGCCCCTTTGTGCACTTGCTGATACTGCATAATTTTAGTTGTTGTTCTTCAAACCACCCTTATCTCCCTACTGCCCTCAATCCAATTTTTTTAAACAACTTTTTTCTCCTACACTTCCACTCTACTTTTAGACTTAGGTTCTGCCCTCTTGTGTGAGCCCTGCTTTGGGACCCATGAGCTCCCTCTGAACTTGGACACATAAAGGCTGACCTTTTCCACACTGCACTCATCTCTATCTGGTTATGCAACTTGGGTTTGAGCATTGCCCGGGGTCCTATTGAGACCCTTAGGGAACTTTGACACACTCAAGTCTAAGAAAGGCTTTGAAACAATGGCATCTTAAGGCATTTTATTCCATAGCTCAAGGAGGAACCAAGAATTATGCTTCCTCTGGTTGTATTTTTATGTATTTTCTGATGTAATTCTGTATTCCTGGTTTGTAATAATTTGTAATAAACACTTGGAGTTGGCTAGTGAAAAAGGCTGGGTAATTATGTATGCTCAAGGGTAGAAAACATGCCTATATGTCTGCTTTTAATTTTGCGTATTCAAAATTGCATTTAGAAACCATGTCTATAAAACTTGCTTTAAGCCCTGCATGTTTAACTTCACCGCTAGATAACCTGCCTATAGGGATCATCTAAAATTCTGCATGTTTGATATCATGTTTTTAGGACCCAATTGGTTATAGTCTGGCATCACGTTTTTAATGTTAAAATCAGCATAATGTATAGAAATCATGCCTATAGGAAATCCCAAGTAAAACCTGCTTATTTCCATTATTTACTAGATATTATATCTATAGGGTGTAACATCGTTCATTCAGATATCATGCCTATAGGAATTCCCAAGTAAAACCTGCCTATTTACATTGTTTACTAGATATTATGCCTATAGGGTTTAACATCATTCATTCAGATATCATGCCTATAGGGGTCAAAATCACTCATTTAGAGATCATGTCTATAAAGGTTTAAAATTAGCATTCAGATCTATGCCTATAAGGGTTTAAGATCAGTAATTTTAGATATCATGTTCATAGGAATAAAAATCGACAATAACGGATACTCTCGTCTGCAGGATATAAAACTAGTCTAATTTTAAATTCGTCTACTCTGAACTAGTTTTTTAAGTAACTTAATCTCTTCCTAGTAACACGATTTAGCAAGAACGCCTATATGATTTAAAACCATTCGTTTTAAGTTGTTACTACTTTGCTACATTAAGAATCAGTAATAGATTCCATGTTCCTAAGAGCTCCCCTAAACACTTAGGCAAGCCATAGGTAATAACAACAATAATAAAACTGAACTCGCCTCTCTTAATTGTTAATTACTATAACCAGCAGGCAGGCCTGATTCGTGTTTCCTAACTGAGTCATGTAATAGACTAGGCTTGTTGCAACAACAATGATCTCCTTCCATCAAGTATTATTTTTAGAATCAGACTTTACTTGTGTTTGAGTCATGCTATTGGATTACTTTGTTTGAGGAGGTATATATGAGCCTTTAGTGTTTATGTGCTTCCCCTTTAATATGCAGCTTTTATATTTTTTGTATGTCGTCTTAGATTTTTTTTTCACCTTTGAAACTCCAAGTCAGCCAAAATCCCTCCCTTAAGGAATAGTAGTCCTAAGTGCCTCCGGGATTGATAGGAATGGGGCGGGTAATAGCATGCAATAGTGATTGAGACCAATCCGTGCTTTAGTACCTTAAACGAGGTGGGAAAGGGTAGATATGGATATGATGATCGGTGCGCCAATACCACGTGTAGACCCTCTTTTGAGGAGTGATTACCGGGTATTATATTGATGTGATCCATATTATAAATAAACCTAGGACCCTCTTCCCTTATTTCCTTTTCTTTTAGGGCATTATATCCTTTTTTTCAAAATTAGCCTTTTAATTGATCTTTCAAACTTTGTTTACTTTCAAACAGTTTTTTTTATTAAAATCCTCTCTTATTTGAGCCTTATCTTTCTCTATTCAATTGAACCAATTCACAAAGAAATATCTGGTCGGGAACCACAATAGTGGATCTTGAGGGGTGCCTAACACTTTCCCCTTAGGATAATTTCAAGCCCTTACCCTATCTCTGGTTATCAAGCAAAACTTAGAAATAAACCTTAAAGGTGTCCTAATGCACCATAAATCATTAGGTGGCCACTCTTCAAAAATGCAAAACCCAATTCTCAAAAGGAATGAGTTATTTTATACCCAAAATGCCATTACCCCGATTCTCCTTTTGTGAAGAGGGAAAAAAGGGGGCGTGACAGCGTCTGCATACCTTGACTCTACTCCCTTATCTCTTAGTTTTACTTATTTTATTCTACTTGCTTAGATAGAGTTGCAGACTGTGTTATTGTATAGATGCTCATGTACTTAGTGACACCCGAATTTTAGGGAAATTCTATATTAAGCTGTGACATTTTCATCCTATTTTTATGAGACTTTTACTTACTTAAGCTTATTTCTGTATATTTTAAATTTCAAGATGTTGGTATGTGTGAGTTGTCGGCTTGCCTAGTATCATGATAGGCGCCATAACGGGACTTGGAATTTTTTATCATGACAAGTTAGTATTAGAACCTAGGTTACATAGGTCTCACGAGTCATGAGAATGTTTAGTAGAGTCTTGCGGATCGGTACAGGGACGTTTATACTTATCTTCGAGAGGCTGTAGAACTCTTAGGAAAACTTCACATTCTTGTGTTCTTTTCGCGCAAATGTGTTGAATCAGGGGACTAAACTTTTGTTAGTCTATTCTGTTACAGATGGTGAGGAAACATGCTATTGTATCAGGCAAACGGCCACCAGTACCAATAGCTAGGTCCACCAGAGGCCGGGGTCACGGTAGGGGACGAGGTGCAGCTCGTATAGCAGCTAGAGCAGCACCTGCAGATCCACCAATTGCTCCAGCTAGTTAGTAGCATGTTCTAGCCAATAGGACTAGCTCAGGCACCAGTTGTGCCTATTGTGATTCCATGCCTTCAAGAGGCTTTGGCCCAGATATTGACTGTTTGCTCAGGCAGTTTCTATTCAAACTGCGCAAGGAAGTGCTTAGACTCCCGTCGTCCGTACTCCTGAGTAAGTGGTGTAGGGACTCGAGACACCAGGGGCTACTAAACCAACGGGTTGCAGTTGATCAGGCCAGGTGGTCTCGTTATGAGTGATGAGGAGTAGAAGAGACTAGAGATATTTGGGAGACTCCAGCTTCCATCCTTCACTGGGGCTGGGTCAGAGGATGCTTTGGACTTCTTGGATAGGTGCCAATAGATTCTTCGCATGACGGGTATTCTGGAGACTAATGGAGTCTCCTTTACTACTTTTTAGTTATCGGGGGCTGCCTTCAGATGGTAGGAGACCTATGAGAGGAGCAGGACAGTCGGTGTTGCATCACTTTTATGGCACAAGTTCTCTGTTCTCTTCTTGGAGAAGTTTGTGCCACCGACCTGTAGGGAGGAGCTGCAAAGGAAGTTCAAGCAGCTAGGCCAGGAGGGCATGTCTGTGACCCAGTATCAAATGAGATTTTTAGAGTTGGCTCATCACACCGTTTGATTGGTTCCAATTGAGAGGGAGATGATTAAGAGGTTCATTGATGGAATCAACTATAAGTTGTCATTTTATTATGTCTCGGGATAATGTATTCGCTGCTAGGTTTGATGAGGTGGTTGATATTGCTCGGCGGCTAGAGTAGCTCCATAGTCAGGAGCGTGAGGAGAGGGAGGCCAAGAGGCCTCGTGGTTTGGGTGGTTTTAGCGGTATTCCCTCTGTGGGTCAGTTCCACCACAGTAGGGGTCGTTATTATAGGCCCACTCAGATGGCTCGTCCAATTTATCGTGGCACATCAGCTAGCCATATTTCAAATATTGCTCAACCGGGTCAGTCATCTCTAAGTACACTCCCAGCTCAAAGTTCATCTCGTGCACCTTCAGTTTAAGGTTCATCTATACTAGGTTCCTCTGGTAGTTATTCTGGTTCTCGGGGTCCGCTTTAGTATTGGCCACCATTTTTCGAGAGGGGCTGTTTTGAGTGTGGAGTGTTGGGTCATGAGAAGAAGAATTGTCCCCTCTATTCAGGAGGTCCAGTTCAGCAGAGGAGTTAGGCTCGATTCTATGCTATTCCTGCCAGGGCGGAGGCCATTGCTTCAGACACAGTGATCACATGTATTATCTCAATATGTCACAGGGAAGCTTCTATATTATTTGACCCTTGTCCCACTTATTTGTATGTATCATCTTATTTTTCTCATTATTTGGATATGCCCGTGAGTCCTTAGTTTCATATGTTCATGTATCTATGCCAATGAGTGATATTATTATTGTGGACCGTGTATATCAGTCGTGTGTAGTGACTATTGGGGTATTGGAGACTGGAGTTGATCTCTTATTGCTAAGTATGGTTGATTTAGATGTGATTTTGCGTATGGATTGGTTGTCTCCATGTCATGCTATTCTAGATTGTCACACTAAAACCGTGACATTGGCAATGCAGAGGTTACCAAGGATCGAGTGGAGAGGTTCTCTAGACCATGTTCCCATCAGGGTGATTTCATATTTGTAGACCCAATGGATAGTTGGGAAAGGGTATCTGTCATACTTGGCCTTTGTAAGGGATGTTGGTGCTGATACCTCTACTATTGATTATGTTTCGATGGTGCGAGACTTTTTGGATGTATTTGCTGCAGACTTACTGGGCATGCCACTCGACATGGATATTGATTTTGGTATTGAATTGGTGCCGGGCACTCAGCCCATTTTGATTCCTCCATATCATATGGCAATAAGTGAGGTGAAGGAATTGAAAGAGCAGTTTTAGGAGCTTCTTGATAAAGGGTTTATTAGGACAAGTGTGTCGCCTTAGGGTGCACCAGCTTTATTTTATGAAGAAGAAGGATGGCACTATGCGGATGTGCATTGACTAGGCAGTTAAACAAAGTTAGAATCAAGAACAAGTATCCTTTGTCGCGCATTGATCTATTTGACCAACTTCAGGGAGCGAAGGTGTTCTCTAAGATTGATTTGAGGTCTGGATATCACCAATTGAAGATTCAGGACTCGTATATTCTGAAGATGGCATCTAGGACCTGTTATGGTCACTATGAGTTCCTTATGATGTCTTTTAGGCTGACCAACGCCCCAGCAACATTCGTGTATCTTATGAACAATGTATTTCAGCTATATCTTAACTTGTTTGTCATAGTATTCATTGATATCCTGGTGTACTCACGGAGCCAGGAGGAGTATGCACAACATTTGAGTATTATACTATAGCGGTTGAGGGAAGAGAAGCTTTATGCCAAGTTTTCCAAGTGTGAGTTTTGGCTTAGTTCTGTGGCATTCTTGGGGAACTTGTGTCCAGTGAGGGGATTAAGATGGATCTAAAGAAGATATAGGCGGTTCAAAGTTGGCCCGGATCATCTTCAGCTACTGAAATTTAGAGTTTTCTCAGCTTGGCTTGATATTATCGTAGCTTTGTAGAGGGTTTCTCATCCATTGCAGCGCCACTGACCAAATTGACCCAGAAGGGTGCTCCACTCAGGTGGTCGGATGGGTGTGAGGAGTTGAAGATTGCCTTGACCACAGCTCTAGTTCTAGTTTTTCCTTTAGCTTCTGGCTCTTATACAGTGTATTGTGATTCTTATCTAATTGGTATTAGGTGTGTCTTGATGCAGGAGGGTCGGGTGATTGCTTATGCTTCATAAAGTTGAATCCCCATGAGAAGAACTACCATATTCGTGATTTGGAGTTCGCAGCCATCATTCCTGCATTGATGATTTAGAGGCATTAGCTATACGATGTGTCTTGTGAGGTATTCATGGAACATCAGAGTCTCCATCACTTGTTCAAATAGAAGGATTTCAATTTGAGGCAGCGGAGATGGTTGGAGCTGCTAATAGACTATGATATCACCACTGTGTATCATCTCGGGAAGGCCAAAGTGCTGGCCGATGCCTTGAGTAGAAAGACGATGAATATGGGTAGCCTTGCATTCATTCCTATCAGTGAGAGACCACTTGCATCAGATGTTCAGGCCTTGGCCAATCAGTTCGTGAGATTAGATGTTTCAGAGCCTAGTCGGGTTCTAGCTTGTGTGATTTCTTGGTCTTTATTATATGACTGCATCAGAGAGCACCAGTATGATGATCCCTATTTTCTTGTCCTTAAGGACATGGTTAAGCATGGTGATGCCCAAAAGGTTACTATTGGGGAAGATGGGGTGTTGAGAACGTAGTGTCGAATTTGTGTGCCTAATATAGATGGTCTATGAAAGTTGATCCTTAAGGAGGCCCACAGTTCACGATATTCCATTCATCCTGGTGCCGCGAAGATGTACCAAGACTTGAGGCAGCACTATTAGTGGAGGAGGATGAAGAAGGAAATAGTAGGGTTTGTAGCTCGGTGCCTAAACTGTCAGAAGGTGAAGTACGAGCATCAGAGACCAGGAAGAGTGCTTCAGAGGCTTGACATTCTGGAGTGGAAATAGGAGCGTATCACCATGTATTTTATAGTTGGGCTCCCACGAACTTTGAGGAAGTTTGATGTTATTTGGGTGATTGTGGATCGGTTGACCAAGTCCGCACATTTCATTCCAGTTGGGACTACTTATTGTTTGGAGTGGTCGGCTGAGATCGACATCCGCGAGATTGTTTGCCTTCAACTCGAGACATGCAATTTACATCACAATTTTGAGGAGTAATGCAGCGAGAATTGGGAACACAGGTTGAGTTGAGTACAATATTCCACCCTTCGACAGATGGACAGTCCGACCGTACTATTTAGATATTGGAGGATATGCTACGCGCTTGTGTCATAGATTTCGGGGGTTCTGGCGATCAGTTTCTTTCGCTCGGAGAGTTTTCCTACAATAATAGCTACCAATCGAGCATTTAGATAGCTCCATATATGGCTTTGTACAAAATATGGTATCGGTATCCAATGGGATGGTTTGAGCCGGGGGAGGCTATTTGTTGGGTACTGACTTGGTTCAGGATTCTTTAGATAAGGTTAAGTTGATTCAGGATCGGATTCGCACGTCGCAGACTAGACAGAAGAGCTACGCAGACCGGAAGGTTCAAATGTTGCTTACATAGTTGGGGACAAGGCACTACTCAGAGTTTCAGCCATGAAGAGTGTTATGAGTTTGGTAAGAAGGGCAAGTTGAGCCCTTGGTACATTGGTCCGTTTGAGGTGCTTCAGAGGATTGAAGTTGTGGCTTACAAGCTTTTCTTTCCACCTAGTCTGTCGAGTGTTCATCCAGTGTTTCATGTTTTCATGCTTCAGAAGTATGTCATTATCTATCTCATGTTTTGGATTTCAGCATGGTTCAATTGGATGGTGATTTGACTTAGGATGTGGATCCGGTGGCCATTTTGGATCGATATGTTATAATGTTAAGGTCAAAAAATATAGTTTCAGTGAAGGTGTAGTGGAAAGGTCGGCTAGTTGATGAGGCTACTTGGGAGACCGAGAGGGAGATGCGGAGCAAATATCTATGCATATTTGAGACTCTAGGTATGTTTCTAGACCCGTTCGAGGATGAAAAATTGTTTAGGAAGGAATGTAATGATCCGACCGGTCGTTTTGAGTGTTGTAGACCCGTTCCCAAATTTACTGCTTATTTTATGCTCAATTGTCGTTATGTGACTTTCCGGGGTTATTGGTTTGGTTCCATGGATGTTTCAGAATGAGTTAAGACATTTAGTCTTAAGGTTGGAAGCATAAGTAGGAAAGGTTAACCGGATGTTGACTTATGCAAAATGGCTTCGGAATTGAGTTTGATGGTTCCATTAGCTCCGTTGGGTGATTCTGGACTTAGGAGTGTGTCGGGATAGGGATTTGGAGGTCCGGAGTTGATTTTGACTTAAAATGGCAAAAGTTAGAAAATTAGATATTTTGGAAATTAAGAAAATTAACCTAGAGTTGTCTTTATTGTTACCGAGCACGAATTTTAGTTATGGAAGTTGGAATAGGCATGTTGTGTCATTTATGACTTGTGTGCAAAATTTGAGGTTATTCAGACTTGATTTGATAGGTTTCAGCATTGAATGTAGAAGTTAGAAGTTCATTAGGCTTGAATTGGGGTGCGATTCATGGTTTTGACGTTGTTTAATATTATTTTAAAGTTCGAAGTTCATAAGTTCATTAGGCTTGAATTGGGGTGCGATTCGTGTTTTTGATGTTGTTTTATGTGATTTGAGGCCTCGACGAAGTTCGTATAATGTTTTAGGACTTGTTGGTATATATGTTTGGTTGGGGTCCCCGGGGCCTCGAGTGGATTTCGGATTGTTAATGGAGTGAAATGAGACCTTGGAAGATTGCTAAAGTTTGCTGATGTAAGGGTCTGGTTTTCTTATACGCAATCGCGTGGGAAGGTCCACGATCGCGTAGGCATATTTTTGGGCAGATGAGGTTTTGTTCTATGCGATTGCTAGTTTTGGTCTGCAATAGCGTAAGCTGGAGGTTGCAATGAACTGTGAACACATGGGCTAAGATGTGTTCACGAAGAGGTAATAAGGCAGGAGCTGCTCACGCGTGTTATTCTATGCAAACACATGTGTCTGTCCGCTATCGTGTAGACCTGGGAAGCCTATGCATTGTGTTCACATGGGTGTTTATGCGATTGTGTATAGTTGATTTATAGGATAATTTAGTTTGTGCTTCGCGATCATGAAGCTTTTCCAGCGATCGCGAAGAAGGGACATCAAGGCAGAATTTAAAGTCTAAGGTTTGAGTTTATTTCATAATTTGATTTTGGGACATCGAAATAAGGCGACCCTTGGAGAGATTTTCAAGGGAGTGATTGGGGTAAGTGATTCTTACTTGATTTTGGTTAAATTACATAAATATATATTTGATTTCATCATTTAATTAGTGATTTGTGTTGAAAAATTTGAGAAAACGTCTTAGGCCGAATTTTGTGATTTGAGCGAGTTTTGGTGTTGGATTGGAGTAATGTGGTATAGTTGGACTCATAGTTCAATGGGTGTTCGGTTTTTTAACTTTTATTGGATCCTAGACGTGAGCCCAGGGGTTGACTTTTGAGTTGACTTTTTGACTTTTGATTAAGAACTTAGCATTTTCTTATGGAATTAATTCCTATAGCTTGAGTTGATTGTATCAAATTTTTTGTGGCTAGATTCAAGGCATTCGAAGGCCGATTCGCGAGGCAAGGGCTTGTTGGAGTAGAGATTTACATGATTTGAGGTAAGTAACACTTCTAAATTTGATTCTGAGTATATGAATCCCTAAAATTACGTGCTATGTGATTGGTTTGAGGTGACGCGCATGCTAGATGATGGGTGTGTGGGCGTGCACCATAGTAATTGTGATTTATTCAATTACATGGAACTGTGTATCTATCATATCTGAATATTACTACTGTACTCTATGTGTTAGGGCACTTGATCTGTAATTTATGTTAGAAATTATGTTTACGCTAAGTGCTGGGTACTATTGGGACCCACAATGGTCGTTCTTTGCTGTTGAGTTATTTGCTTAATTGCAGTATTGTACTCAGTTGCATTCATCATTGCATACCATATTTTAGTTTCGGTTATCATGTATTGTCACATCATGTATCAATGATTTGGGTTGCTTAGCATAAGTGTTGTAAGCCCGAGAGACCGGAGAGATTGATGAATGAGTGACGCCGAGGGCCTGTTGTGAGTGATATTTATGGGATCGGGTTGCACGCCGCAGCAGGCTTTATTGATTCATGCCATGATTGCCTTATTATAGCGCTTGGTCTGAATCTTCCCCTCTGGAGTCTGCACACTTATAGTGAGCACTGTTGCTATTAATTCACGATGGGATCGAGCTCTGCGTCGTAGCAGGATTCATTAGCATTAGGGTTGTATCTGCCCTGTACAATGCAGAGTGATTGAGTGTGATGAGTGAGAATTGAGATCGTCAAATTGAATACTCTGAGAGTGTGAGTACGGGAAGCTTCCACTGTATTGCATCACAAATGATGTGCACATTGGCATGTAGATATAGAGATGTTATATTCCTCATATCATTCAGACTTGACATATTTTATCTGTTTGAGTTTCATTGTCAAACCTAGTAGGATGTCTACATTCTTGTGCAGATACCTGCAGTTGATATATTTTTCTAAGATATTATTGTCATATGTTCTGTAAATTTATGTACTGTTTAATTATATACTTGGACCTTGTTGTTCGAACTCGTTACTGCTTTTAGTCCAAAGGTTAGATTCATTACTTATTGAGTTGATTGCACTCACGCCACACCCCGCATTTCATGTGTGGATCGAGGTGTTTCTAGACACGGTGGTTGCTGATCTCGGAGTTTCAGCCTTGGTTTCCGCAGACCTTGACTCTCCTCTCCTATCTCTTAGTTTTATTTATTCTGTCCTACTTACTTAGAGCCTGTTTGGATGGGCTTAAAAGCTGGTCAAACCAGCTTTTAAGTCATTTTTTAGCTTATTGAGGTGTTTGGCAAACTTAAAATTTGCTTAAAGATCAAGTGCTTTTAAGCCAAAAGGTCCAAATTAAGCCAAAAGTGATAAGTTGGGTAATCCCAACTTTTTTTTTCTAGCTTAAAAGTCATCCCCCTTTGACCAAGTATTTTACATTGCTATCCCTGATACTTATGTATAATTTTCAAAATACCCCATTCTTTTCTTTTTCTCCTTTCCTCCGTCATTTTCAATTTCTATTGCCATTAAACTTTTATCAATTTGTTGAAGTAGTAAACGTAAAGCCACATGTAACTTTGTACATGTTTGATACATTTAATATTTTATATACATTGTTTTGTTTTAGTTTCTTTTTGGTTCCATAACATTTTTTTTAAAAGATTATTGTTGATTAATCCCTCATTTTTTTAAAATTGGTGAAACTATATTCTAAATCAAAATTTTCAATGAGTCTACACGTTAACAAAGAATTTGAAGCTATGGGCCGAAAAAATATTTTTTTGGTGAAATAATAGATTATTGCATGTTATTTAAATAAATAATATATATTTAGGCAATCAGTTTAAATTGAAAATGAACTAAATTATAATTTTTTTTTGTATATGTATTAATTTAGAATAAAATATTATCGTAATCATTTTCTTTATAGTGTTAACAACTTTAAGGATATTTCAGTCATTTTAACAGAAACAAGTGCTTACCGGCATTTATTTATCAAACACTTTAACAACTTTTTTTAAGTTTCAGTACTTTTATCCAAACACTTAACTGCTTATTTATAAAATAAGCTCCAGCACTTAAAAGTGCTTTTAAGCACTTATACTTAAAAGTCACTTTTTTTTAAGTCAATCCAAACGGGCTCTTAGACAGAGTATCAGAATATGTTGTTGTATAGATGCTCATGTACTCAATGACACCCAGGTTTTGGAAAAATTCTTTATTGAGTTGTGACGTTTTTATCCAGTTTTTTATGAGACTTTTACTTACTTAAGCTTATTTCCATATATTTTAAATTCAAGATGTTGGTATGTGTGAGTTGTCGTCTTGCCTAGTATCATGATAGGAGCTATCACGACACTTGAGATTTTGGGTCGTGACAGAAAAATTGAGAAATAGAACCATCGAATCCTACTAGCAATAGGTACGAGGTAACTTTATCCATCAAAGGCTTGAACCTGAGATGTCATGATTCTAACATAGTTCATTGACCACCATGCCACACGCTTGCGGTGCTTGACCATGTACTTAACAGTATGAAAAATTGTCAAATATTTCATACGACTAATCTAACAAATGTACAACTCGCGGCAATGCTGTCTATGATTTGGGTACTAGAATGTGTTCGGATCTATTATGACAAAACAGTGTAGACCTGTAATTGGGAAAAGGGATAAATATTTTCTATATCTTCCTCGTGCTCTCTAAGATCAAACTAAAGTATTTATGTTTATTTCTACCATTACAAAAATTAAAAAATAGCATGTACACAACCAAATGTATATCCATGTGTGGTCATCATATTGAGGCATTTAATAGATTAATAAAACAATAGCCCTTATTTTTGCTTTAGGCTTGTCTTATTCACATGTTATGCCTGGTGGGTATAACTTTGGTACAAATTGCTTACAGAGTTCTATCGCTTTATGTTGTTCATAAGTAATGATAGGTTTGCATAACTGGTACAAATTGTTCACAAGTTCTGCCGAATTAGCAAAACTTGTCTGTGTTGTTTATTTATAGCTAACGAGTGTAGTTTTTTTGTGAACTCATTTGACGAAAATTCACTTCTCTAAAATATTATTGTAGAATTCTGGATCCGTCATCGGTGACAACTCCAACTATATTATTGTAGCTAGAATGGCCTATACATTTGGTTGTGTACAACTCCAACTATAAGGCAAATACTTAGGAGATCTCCCTCCAATGCATTTGGTTCTTTTATAACATGCATGCGTATAAAGTCAGATATCAAGTACTAGCCTCCTTCCTAGGCTGCTCCTACATATGAATATGTCAACAAAATATCAAGCTATTCAAGTTTCTGTATTCTTTAGAAATCTACGCAAATACCTATTTTGCTCGGACTCTTCAAAAATATTGCTAGATGCATGACGAATCCATAAAAAATAATTTTTTTGTAAAGATCCGATACGGATGCGATAGTATTTTTAGAGAGTCCGAGCAGAATTGACGAACACAATGTGCCATCTCTTAGGTTGCACTTGATGAATAAGAAGGCAAAGAAAGAGAGAGAAGTGTGTTTATTGTTGTATCTGATTCCTTCTTACTGTGCTGAATTTGCTCCTTATTATTGTCTATGGTGCTCAGTCCTAGTTGCAAATCAGGCAACCAATCTTTTTCGCTTAACGTCTTGTCTCTTTTAATCTGCACGTCAAAATTAATATAAGAAGTAAAGCAACAATTAAAACAAGTGAAAAATTCTCCATTTGACAAGTGAATTATTGCTTAGCAACAACAAAAACAATTTTCATACTTAGCACATTAACCTTTTGATTAGATAAACTAATTGAATGCTCTAGTTATAAGGGTTTAACTTGTATACACTAAGGGATCTTCTGGTTGGTAAACAAGTTATCTCAGGATTAGTTATCCTAGAATTTTTATCCCATCTTCCCATAGGGATAAAAACACACTACAATATCTTGGGATAATTAATCTCGGAGATTAGTTATACCGCGATTTTATCTCAACCAAACGTGAGATAAACTCATCTCAAATTTAATTATGGCATTAATTATCCCTTATCCTTCGTACAAAACGAGCCCTAACAATATCAAATTTGTTATATTATTAGTAATTTAACGTGTTATAGCTGAATGCATGCATGATGTCTTCCTGGTAGCTCATTCTACTTATTACGAGTAGTTACCTGTAGTTATCTTTTAAGTGACCTACTATTATAAAAAATTTGTTGCACATAGAAGTAAAACTACAAACTAAATCTGAAAAAATTTACCTCGGGTCTGAAAGGAGTCTCAAATTTTGGCTCAAGGCTATTGTATCTCCACCTCCACTTGGGTTGTTGTACAAAATTGTTTTGTTGAAACAAAGATTGAGAATTCTTATTGGAGGAAATATTTGACAAAGAAACCCTCTTTTCCTTCCAATAATGATTTTCCTTAAATTCACTAATTGGAGGCCACCTTTTTTCTTCAAGAAAATGGCTTTGTCTAACAGGACCAATTTCATGGTTTCCATTTTGCAAGATTTTCATTCTGAACAAATCGTTGGTTACTTGATTGGAAGACCATTCCAAATATCTGTATATATGAGCAAATTGAGTAAGAAAATAGATAGTTATGGAAGTTAGATAAAGAGAATTTCATGCTTCTCAAAATCTCAACGGCAACGCGTTACGTAGTACTCCCTTCATTTCATTTTATGTGAAATTTGTTTGACTGACACTAAATTTTAGAAAGAAAGAAATGCTTTTGGAATTTATGGCCGTAAACATGCCATCATATTAGTGCTGTTATAAATCATGTTAATAAGGATATATAAAATGAAAAGTTTAAATTTAAATCATTTCTTAATAAAAGTTGTCATTCTTTTACTAATGTCTAAGTGAATAGTGTCTCATTAAATGAATTCTTTTAAGGGTGCACCAGGCCTGGGCAGTAATGCAACGCCTAGGCGATGCGCGAAGACCCAGGTAGCAAGTTACCCTATTGGGCCTTCTCCCTTTAAAAAATGATTTAATAGCGCGTGGACCGATGACTCACATATCAGATACTATACTTGATCTTAGCCGAAAGGTCGAGAAATGTATAATAAAATGGGATAGAGGGAATACTAATTAACTAGGTCACCTGGAAATTTTTTCCTTTGTCTCATGTCGAGTTCTGGCAAATGAATTTTGGAAATGATGGTTAACGTTGTCATCATCATTAAAATTCCTTGCTAACACAATTGCACCATTCTTCATTTTGAAGTCTTGAAGAGGGTTAAATCTTTGGCTTAGATTTCCATATAAATATCTTTTTCCTTGCATTGCTCTATGACCATGGCCTAGTACTGTAAAAAAGAAGCACCATGTAAGTTCAATAGCTCGTGTTTCATTGAAAAATAGAAATTGGGCCTACAAAAATTAGATGTATACGTCAGAGGCGGGACCAAGATTTAAACATATCGTTTGAACTTAATACTACTTCAAGTGGTGCACAAAGCTAGAATAAATGTCAATGGAAAAACAGTTATGCATGGATTCGTTGAATCTCCTAGTATAAATTTCTGACTCCGCCGTTGAGTGACTTTCCTATCTTAATAGTTGAATAATGCTTAGGAAAAGCTTATAGTAATCCTTGTTTCAAGGAATGTTTTAAACTTAGGCTAATGAATTTTTTATCGAAGTATCAATGCTTACCCTGCAAATACATGCATAAGTAGCCCAAAAGAAGGAAAAACTTGCAATAATTACCTTGTCCAAACTCTCCAAGTTTCTTGCTTCGATACATCTGCAGATGACTTTTTACATGAGCAATGCTGAGTCCTCTCACATTCATCGTCTGAAGAACCAATTTTGGAGTAGCTCCTACAAATATGAAGTAATGAATTTAACAAAAAAAAAACGTCCGGGGTCTTTTAAGAAAGAACAAATTAATATTATGTTTACACAGATCAAATTTAAAAAAAAAAAAATTGATGCTTAAACAAGAGGGAATAAAATTGATAGATGATAGGTTATACCATATGCTTGAGATCAATGAGTTATAATCGATAAAACATTATTTTTTTTCTAGCATTTTTTTTATATTACCTCGTATATAAAAACTGTATATATAGCAAGACTTTGATTTTTTTCTATTTAATAAATTGTGAAAGACGTTTATTTTAGTACAAAAATGTGTTAATATTATTGAAATTATAGGAGGGCAATAGATATGGTGTATAATCTTTTCATTTGAGATCCTAAGTAAATTGTCTTGAAGACCTTCTAATTAAAACCTTTATCCATTCCCTTATGGGTGTACAAAGCAAACCGACAAACCGCACCAACCCGATAATCCGAGTCAAACCGAGAAAAAAAATCCGACCATGGTTTGGTTTGATTTGGTTTGGTGTTGGAAGAAAAAACCCGACCATAATTGGTTTGGTTTGGTGCTAACTAAAGAAAATCAAACTGAAACCAAACCAACCCGACATTATATATATAGAAATTTTAGATATATTTAATATATAAATATACTTATTATGATGTAATTTATAAATATTTCTTAAAAAGATTCATAATTACCTTTTAAGGTATTATTTCAAGGTTGGACTTAGAACTTGTAAATGTTTCAATAAGTTTTATAGCCATTAACATTAGTAAATTAAATAATGCTAACAAAAGCCCAAACCAAAATCAAATCAATACTAATGCTAACAAAAGACATTCAATTCAATACTACGAACGGGAATGTATTGAATATTTATTTTATTTTTTTGCAATAATTTAGATAAAAATGCATAACCTATTTTTATTTTTTCTTTAGCGTTTAGTCATGTAATTAATAATCCCTTATTAGTCTACTTATTTTAGCATGATTTAGCACTTTTAGATTATGTTTATTTTTATTATGACTTTTTAATTAGGAATATTCATATTACATAATTTTATTGACTTTATTGTTGAATATTTTAGGATAATGCCATGACATATCTCATATTTTGTACTTATTTTCTTGGAAAATACTTTATGTAGTTGTATCTTACTAGGGTTAAAGATAAATATTTTGAGCACAATTTATATGTTTTGTTCTACGAAGATTTTACCGGGAAAAAAAATCCGAAAAAACCCGGATAACCCGAAAATCCGAGAAAACCCGAGAAAACCCGAGAGCGAAAAACCCGAGTTTTATTGGTTTGGTTTGGTCTTTAGTTTTAATAACCCGACACAATTGGTTTGGTTTGGTAATTGAAATATCCGAACCAACCCGACCTATGTACACCCCTACCCTCTATCGTTATTGAGCCGATGCAAATATATCCTTTTTTTAGGAATAAAATTTCAACAAGCTAACATTGCAAAATATAAAATAAGAAAAACTACACTATCACGTCACTTGAAAAATAACTACTCACTCCGTCCCAATTTAGACGAAGGTATTCAGATTTTAAGAGACAAACAAATTATACTTTGACCGTAATTATTTATATGCCTTTTAATTAAATATTTAAAATTATTAATTATTATAACTTATAATACTTTTTACCTAGTTTTTAAATATGTAAATTTTATTTTAAAAAATAAAAAGATTCTACGTTCAAATGTGAAATGTTTGAATCTCGAAAAACGAAATGTGTGAGACAAATTGTGCAGAGAGAGTATATATAATCGTTCGTATTAAGTGCGACTACATATTATATTCTACTGATAGCGTGAATATTCTTACGCTAGCTAATGATATACAGTTAAACTTCTCTATAACAGTCTTATTTGTTTCGGAAATTTTTGGATGTTACAGTGAATTGGAGTTATAGAGAACATATATTATAATAAGACATGATTTTTGGTTTCGAAAAAAACTTAGCTTGTAGAATTCCACTAGTGGGGTCTGGGGAGGGAAGTGTGTACGCAGACCTTACTCCTACCCTGGGGTAGTTCGATAGACCATCGGCTTCCTTCCCTCCAAGAACTCCCCACGTTGCTCTTGGGGTGACTCAACTCACAACCTCTTGGTCGGAAGGGGAGAATGATTGCCACTAGAGCAACCTACTTTTATCGTTATATAGAGATTTGACAGTATAATAAATATTATTAAATGCAAATACACCTATATTTTAAATTAAGAAGTAGGTAGAGTACTTACTTTCTTGACCACCTAATCTTTCAATGGCACGAACAAAAGAGAGATGAAGGTCAGGAGTCCAACGAAGCCTTGGCAATTTTGATCGAACATATTGCCTAACTCTGCTGCATTTGTTTTCATAATTTCCAATATCCTCAGAGCTACTGTTTCCTTCTGCTGTTTTCTCAATCACGTCATCACTAAGCTCAATGGCTTCATCAGTTTCCCTTTTGTTATTAGCTTCTTCATTCAAATCAATGGAATATGACATCTTTTCCATGTATTCCTCACTTGCTATTAGCCTTAGGCAAACATAACAGGCCTGAATTTGTGTATTTACAAAACAAAAAATAGGAATCAATATATTGGAATAAAAGTAAATTAAAACAAATCGAAATAAGAGAATAAAATAACTATGCTTCAGTATTAAACAAGTTCAGGTTGATTATATGAGTCTACATTGACCATGTTACTCTATTTAATCACATCATGATGCCAAATGTTATACACATCATGATTAGTAAATGAGAATTAACTTGTTTATTGTTTGTAGTTAATTCACATACCAATTTCTATGCTTTAAAAATAAATTTTTCTTATTTAAAATTTCCATAAATTACAATCTTTTGTAACGATCCGGATCTATGTTAAGTTATTGTCCGCTTTGACCCAATCCTCTGGCCCTCCTCAAGGCTTTCAGGCCTTATGATTTTGACAACTTAAATTTTAATCCTGAAGGTGCCTTAAGTTTAGCTAACCCATATATGGCCCTCAAATTTTCATCTCATTTCGATGTGCATTTGCTTAAGAAAAGTTTCACAACGAACTTCTTTGGAGTTCAACTATCAGTTACTTTTTATACTTGGAAGTATATAAACATATAAAAAACACACTTCCTCTATCCCAAGTTGTTTGATGCATTTTAGATTTCGAGAGCATAACGAGTTTTTCTTTGATCACGATTCTGTTTTATCCAAAATTAGATTCCGGTTTAGCCAATTAAATTTAAATAAAATATAGTCAATCTTAGCCAATATTAATATCCAAAATATATGTTAACTGATTTTGTAGTAAGATAATATGTGTGTTTGACTGAATGGCAATATATATGAACGATACTAACAATATTTAGTGACTCAAAAGGAGGAGAATACCATTAAATAACAATAAATAACAATAAATTGCATTTAAGTAAACAAGAACATGCGACTCACCCGAAAAGGAGGGAGATTTGTGAATATTCTTTTTGACAATGATGAATGATTGATGGGTCGTTGAACATTCAGGTTGTTTTTGGATCAAGTGGAAAAGTTAGGCAAGAATTTTAGTAAAAAAGTATTGTTCGTGTGCTTTCAATAAAGCTAGATTCTCTCTAAAATGTCAATGTGTTTGCTTACAAGTGAATATTTATGTCCCATATCCTTGTATATCTTTCTATTTATAAGGAACATTTACCTAGAATACCGTAATAGTACAGGTACAGAAAATATCCACTAGAATATTCTCCTTCGATTTTGATCTTTGTTGACTCTTCGTCCTTGGTATTTAATAGCTTCATCGGCCCTTCTCTTTTTAATAGATCACTTCGACCTTGGGCAGGCCATTATCAAAGTCATATTACGTGGCAGTCCATGAGTGCCTCCTTAATGCTAACACTGTTTGATCGTGCCAAAGATAATTTTTGACCCATAAAGTTAGTCCCTCCGCTTATTGAGGTTGTCCTCGCAAGTGAGTTCAATGAGCGGATAATGTCATTCGTTGTCAAACTTATCTAGTAGACTACAATATTCATAGTTGTTGTGGCGAACAGGCAACGTGGCCCTCTATAGGTCCCATATTTCAAGTTCTTTAGGTTTCCCAAGTAATTATTTGAGTAATCTCTTCCAAGAGTTTGAATGACGTTATGACATCATGCATCATTATGACATTATGCATAATTATGACACATGTTCTCGATGTGTTGCTTCGATTCATGTGTGACCCTTGATTGGATATACCGTTTTGATTCCAGTGCCAGTTATGATGAGCTATTTCGGATTTAGTGCCATAATTTCTATAAATAGAGGTTCTAGGACCTAAACTTGAAATTTTGTTCTTCTAACTTTTCAAAACACTAGCTTTCTTCTCTTCATCTTTTTTCTCTTAATCTCCTTTCCTTGTTTCTTTAACCTACATCATCCCTCAATCTCTCTCTTTCGTATTCTTCTTCATCATCTTGAATCATGTCTAACTTGCCCTCAGATGCTACTGAAGGGAGTTCCATTGCTCCCTTGGCAGTTGTGTTTTCCACCAATGGGAGACTATTTCTGCCACTGTTGAGGATAAAGCTTTTCTGTTAGTGGAGGAGATAATCCCCCGTAACCCAGACGTCAGGTCTAATCTCACCCGATCACTGAATGATGCACCCAGGATATTTGTATCAACAATGACGTCCAAAGAATTGGTGGAACTCAAAGCCAAGTCCGGTCTTCCAAATCATGTCAAATTGATCCCGGCCGAAAAGAACGTGGTGCAGGTTCATCTCCCTGGGTACATCGCCGGGGTCGAACTGACGCTGTGGCATTTGGTACATCTATCCGCCCCTAGCTTCTATAGGAAACGATGTTGAACCTTCGCGACTATGGAGGCAAATGATTGGTGGTGAAGACGTACGATAAAGTTAGCCTGGCTCAACTTCTTCTACGTCAAAACTGAGGATGTTGTGTCTAACGTTTATGGATTTCTTGAGGCTTGGAACTACATATGTAAGCACCCTATTTTTATCTTAATTTTTTTACTTGCTCTGAGTTAGTCGAAGAGTCAATGAAGATCAGGGTCGAGGTCGAGCACTCACCATAAATAGAGTGAATAACAACTAGTTTTAGGATATGAAATCAAAGGAGAATATTTTGGTCGATATTCTCTGTACCTGTACTATTATGGCATTCTAGGTAAATGTTCTCTATAAATAGAAAGAGACACAAGGATAGGGGACATAAATATTCACTAATAAGAGAACACATTGACTTTATATATAGTAATCTGGCTTTATTGCAAGCACACAGAAAATACCTTTTTAATAAGATTCTTTCCTAATGTCTTCGCTTGAAGCAAGAACAACCTGAATGTTTGAAGGCTTATCAATCATTCATCATTGTCAGAAGGAATATCCACATATCTCACCCTTTTTCGGGTGACTCACATGTTCTTATTTATTTAAATGATATTCATTGCTCTTTGTTGCTATTCAACGCTCTCCTCCTCCTTTTGATTCATTAAATATTGTTATTATTAGTATTGTCCACATTTATTGCCATTCAGTCAAACACACGTATTATCTTATTAAAAATCAGTTAACATATCTTTGGATATTAATATTGGCTAAGATTGACTATACTTTATTTAAATCTAATTGGTTAAACCCGGATCTAAATTTTGGGTCAAATGGATTTTTATGTCTTTTAAATACTTTGAATTATTAATTATTGTGACTTATAGTACTTTTAATGTAGTTTCTAAATATATAAATTTTATTTTAAAAATAAAAGAGTTTATGTCCGGATTTACGATCAAAATTAAAAAGTTTAATTCTCGAAATAAAAAAATACATCAAATAAATTGGAAGAGGGGGAGTAGTAATAAGAATTAATCCATCCATTTCAATTTAGTTGACACATTTCGCTTATCAAGAGTTAAACTATGTGATGTTTGACCAACATTTTAGAAATGTTTTTATCGTATTGGCATGAGAAAAATTGTAACTTACAATAGTTTTCGTATGGTTATTAAATATTTAAATTTAATTTAAAATATTGAGGTGAACTAATTCAATTTAGCTTCAAAGTTTAGTCAAAATGACTATCGACAAACGAAATGTGTCATGTAAATTGAAACACTGAGTATCTAACTTATCATAGTACTATCTATATCTATCTCTTTTAAGAATCTTAATGTAGTGGACTAGTATATATTTGTATCCAGTCTGTTGTTGTACCTGCAGTTTTACACATTCTCCAACCGTGGAATAAATTTTTGACATTGTTAAACTTCTTGTTAGGAAGTTGACAGATGTGAAAAATGAAATGTAGTAGGTATAAAATCTGTTGGGAATTCAATGGTAATTTCTACATGTTTAATTTTTCCTACCAATATAAATGTAACAGCATATAACATAAAGAAAACTTAACTCTCAAACAAACAAACTGAAGTTGGTTGGTTCTTTAGGGAAAAGAAAAAAAGAAAAGAAAAGTGGGAGAAAAAAAATGCAGAATTTTCTTGATAAAAAAAGTATAACAAAATTAATTCAAAGTTATGATATGTTAAATGAAAGGAAATAAAAAGGATACTTCATTCTTAGCGCCAAAAACAATCCAGAAAAAAAAAACCACGTTACACAGTAACTAATGTAAATAAGATCTCATTTATAAACATCTTCTTGTTAGACTGATTAATTTGATAAAAGATATTGAAATACTTTTAATTAACCAGTTTAAGATACTCAATAAAGAATAAAGAATCCTGGGTAATGTATATTAGTTCCTGAGTAACCCTAGCTTCTTTTGCAAGCAATATTTGTTTCATCATAATACGCAGATTGTTGAAAAAAGGAGAATGATAGTGTTTGAAAAACCTATTTATCATCCTTGCATCAAATTATAATACACTTATCTAACTTGTTTGTTTGACTAAATCACCGCAAGATAACAACAACAACAATATATCCTGTGTAATTCCACCGTGAGTCAGTGAAGGTAGAGAGACTATTTTTTATAGATCCTAGATTCAAAAAAAAAACA
>MU744094.1:3190-23034 GCA_026770625.1 Nicotiana glauca | reverse complement strand
GGGGGGGGGGGGGGGGGGGGAAGTAATCCATTTTCCTAGAAAATAATAGAAATCATAAAGGATCCAAGAAAGCTAAGTATATATAAATCTTATTGATCTATCAATGAGAAAAGTTTTACAATTTTTTCACTTAGCTTCTTGATTTTCTGTGTAAAAGGACCAGAATATTTTGGGTAACTAGATTTATAATTTGCTCAATGTTGACCTAACTGATTGATGATAATCTATTCATGCAAATCAAAAAGGATAAAAAAAAAAAGTGAACAATAAAAGGGAAGAAGTTTATACAGATGGGAAGAAAAACTTTTAAGTTTGTTTCTCTATATAATTTGTATAATTAGAAGGATGATCACCTGCTACTTGGTCTGCAAAATCTTGTATTCAGCAACTTCAAATTCAGAGATATTACCATTTGGCTNGGGGGGGGGGGGGGGGAGGGATTGGTAAGAGCAGGAGAAGCTGTTGTATCTTTTTTCTCTAGATATTGCCAGGCTTTTGTATCATTTGTCAAACCATGGAATTAACTTTTAATGCCAATAGTCATCACAACATTCATATATTCTTGTTATTTTTTTTGATTTTTCATCGGGTATCTAGAACTCGCATTGGGTCGAGAGTCGAGACTGAATACGAATTTGCTTGGGAAGTCCCACGTTGAAGAATAAAGCGTTTTCTAAAAAAGGTGACTTTACACCAAATGCTCGAACTCGAAAAACATCTGGTTAAGGATTTGTACTCTTACCACTCCACCACAATCTTTGTTAGTATATATATATTTTAATTACTTGTTTTCCAATTCGAGATCTCTGGTTAACGATGTATACTCTTACCACTCCACCATAACCTTTATCAGTATATACTATTATTACTTGCTCTCTCCGGTCATTTTATGTGAAGATGTTTGAGTGATGAACATAAATGTTAAAGATATTTTTATATGCAAATTAAATATAAAAATATCCTTTTAAATAAATGGCTACAAATATTTTGCATGCAGTTTAATTTTTCTTTCTCCTTTTAAACGATTTTTTTTTAATAACGATGGGCTCCAACAAATCGTGTCAGTAGATTAAAATAGAGATGCTAAGATTAAATAATTTTTAAGAAGATAATGTATTATCCTTTTTGATACATATTAAAAAAATGTATTACTATAAAATGGGATAAATGGATTAATTTTTTAACAGAGTTTTACGTGATAAAAAAATTAAGAAAAAAAAATATTAATTAAGAAGAAAGAACAAAAACATTGGAATGATATTGGTCGTTGGACAGTCCAATTGGTTGCTCATTAGTCATTATAATGCAATAATTCCTTCTTTATGGATACAGATGACACTAGTCAAACTGTTGGTTGAAATCAAGAATATATATCATATGACATACCCAAGAATTTAATCTTTATTTAACTCTTCTAATTTCTATAGCTTTCTTTGACAGTTGTCCCCTATAAATCTCCGTTTCCATTGCATGTGTTTATCCTAATTGTTTGACCTTTGTTAGGAGAAAAATAATTCTTTTTTCTGATTAAAAGAATAAAAAGTTATAACTAATTATATACACCAGACAGTCACTTAACAGAATTTACAAGTAATCCTTTACAAAACTAGGATTTGTAATCTAACATCTTGTTTGGATGTTTTTTTTTTTTTTTGGAAAATTTCTAAGGAAGTCCGTAACCGCTACCCTTCGGATGCACATTGGGTAACTTGTTCAGTGTGCAATAGCTCGCAAACTACACAAAAGATATAAAATAATTACTTTAAATAAAATATTTATTTTGATTATTGTTTTTAATTCTATCATATTGTTAATTCCATTGTTATATAACGATGAAAAGACCCCTTTTATGTAACGACCAATTTTATGTGATCACGTTATTATATTTTTTTCTTGCCCTAACAATAATTTTATTTTATTTTTTACCTTACATTTTTAAACAATAATATTTTACCCCATACTTTACTTCTCTTTTTTTTTTATAATATTGTGTGTTTATTCTTTAAACTGCTAGAGTATGACATTATGAAATAACAAAAAATGATACTATATATGAAAATTATATTCAGTAAAATAGTACAGTACAATACAATATAATATATGATGGATTAAGAAATGATATGTAACAACCATCCGTACAAGCTGTTAAAAACAACATAGATTACTTGTTTTAACATAGACAGATAATTGTCACGACCTGGATTTTTCACCCTCGAAAATCGTGATGGCACCTACTAGTGAATGCTAGGCAAGCCAACTATTTCGATTAATTTACCTTTTTCATTTTTAGCCTCTTAACAAGTGCAAGTTAACATATTATAAAATATAAACAGCGGAAATGATAATGCGGAAGAATGAAACTTGACAATTAGACTAATACCAATACGAATCCATAAATATAAACTACCCAGAACTGGTATCACAATCTCACGGACTATCTAAGAAAACTACAAATGAAGTCTAAACAAGAAAGTACATGTCTGCCTCTGGAATATAAAAGAACAGAAAGAAACTAGATAGGAAGGGGATGCCAAGGCCTGCGGACGCCTGCAGGTCTACTTCGAGTCTCCTGATAGACTGAAGGCAGCAACCCCAAGCTAAGGTCCGTATGCTCCAGTACTGGGATCTGCACAAAAGAGTACAGAGTGTAGTATCAGAACAACTAACCCCATGTGTTGGTAAGTGTCGAGCCTAACCTCGGCGAAGTAGTGACGAGGCTAGGACACAACAAATAAATAACCTGCAGTTACACAGTATCTAGTAGAATAACTGTAATAGAAGTAATTCAAAAGTAACGGGAGAGGGGTAATATGCTATGGGGGAAATACCAACATAAAAAATCACAGTAATAGTGGAATAAGACAATTAAGGTATTTGAACCGAAAACAGCAAGAAATCATAACAAACATGCAATAAATGCACGACATCACTCTTCATGTTTTTACTCTCAATCCTCACCAATGCAATAAAGTAATGAAAATGTGCACGGCATCATCTTCGTGTTTTATATCTCTTCCATACCATATAAATATTAGAAATGTGCACGACATTTGTCACGACCCGGATATTCCACCATCGATAGTCGTGATGGTGCCTACTCGTAGAATTTAGGCAAGCCACGAAGTTTAAAAATCTTTAGCTCTTTCATTTTAATCCTTTTAACAACTTGTATTAACAAGTTATAAACAGTTAAATAATAGCGGAAGACGAAAATTAGGTGGAAGACTTAGACGAATATAATACCAGAATAAATACGAAAATACGAACATGCGTCTCTACCCAGAAACCGGTGTCATAATATTCACGGACTGTTAATGAATACTACATACAGATGTGTGAAGAAATGAAATACAGTCTGCCTCAGATAAAAATGAAAACATAACATATAAGTAGATAGAAGAGATGTCGGGTCTGCGGACGCCTGCAGGACTACCTCAGGATCTCTGTAGACTGAAGGCTGGCTCCCAAGCTACTGTCCCAATACTGCTCCGGTATATGCACGGAGTGCAGAGTATAGCATCAGCACAACCGACCCCATGTGCTGGTAAGTGTCTGGCCTAATCCTGGCGAGGTAGTGACGAGGCTACAACCAGACTCCAGATAAACCTGGGCAATTATATAATGCACGTCGGAAAAATAAACAGAAATAAACAGTTTAAATGGGAGGGGGGTACATGCTTCGGGGAAACATATCAAATCTAGCAAAAACTAAATAGAAATATGAAAGGGCAGTACAATATCTACAACAATACAATAATAATACTGTTGCGGCGCGTAACCCAACCCCTTATCATTTAACATTGCTGCGGCATGCAACCCATTCCATCTATACATAACTGTTATGGCATGCAACTCGATCCAATGTAATATTTATTGCGGTGTGCAACCCGATCCAACATAGCATTGTTGCAGTGTGTAACCCGATCCATATATAATAATGTTGCGGCTTGCAACCCGATCCAAATATAATATATAATAAAAATATTGCAGCGTGCAACCCATTCCAAATATACCATCAACAATAATTATAATAACAGTCTCGGCAAGGGATAATTAATGAACCACACTGTCCCGACAAGGGAATTGACAGCATAAATATATACGTCCCGGAAAGGGAGAAACAACTATAACCAAATCTTAATCTAACATCTAACTATTTCAGCTATCACCAATACTCAACTTAGTAATTTCCACAACAACAACTCAATCATTACTCAATATCGAGAGTCATAAGTTAAAACATATTATTTAAGAACACAACAAGTTGCATTTTAAGACTCACGGTCATGCTCGACACTAACGTATAGATACTCGTCACCATGCCTATACGTCATACTCAACAAGAAGTAAATAGCAAATAGGACTCAACTCCTAATCCCTCAAGCTAAGGTTAGACCGAACACTTACCTCGAACTTTCACGGCCAACTTAAGCCTCAAACACCGCTTTCCCTTTCAAATTTGGCTCCAACTCAATCGTATCTATACATAATCGACTTAATAACATCAATAAATTCTAAACAATCCAATTCCTATGCTTAATTATAGCTTTTTAATCATTCTTCCCAAAAATACAAAAATTGACCCCGGGCTCGCTTGGTCAAAATACGAGGTTCGGACCAAAACCCAATCACTCATTCGGCCACGAGCCCGAATATATAATTAGTTCCAGAATTCGACCCCAAAATGAGGTCTAAATCACAAATAATTAAAAAGCCCTAACTCTACCCAACTAACTAATTTTCTACCCTTAATCACATGTTTTAGGCCTAAAAATCTAGTGGGTGTTGATAGAAATGGAAGAAAACAAGTTAAAGATTACTTACCCAATAAGTTATGGTGAAAAAGTTCTTCAAAAATCGCCCAAGAGGTGTGAAGAAGATGAAGTTTGTGAAAATTTTATGAAAATTCCGTAAGTGTTCTGTTTTTGAGACTTAAAAATAACTGGGTGAAATTACTCTACGCGTTTGCGACAAACTCACCGCGTTCACGATGAGTCAGGCCTGTAGACCTTCGCGTTCGCATAAGTGGGCTCGCGTTCGCGGAGAAGAAACTTCTCGAACCCTTGCGTTCGCATCCAATGGGTCGCGTTAGCATAGAACAAATGCCCTATGCCTTTCCCAGGCTCAATTAGCCTTCGCGTTCGCGTGGCCAGGACCGCGTTCGCGAAGGGATAACCCCCAATGCCTCGCATTCGCGACCTGTGCTACGTGTTTGCGTAGAAGGAATTTCCTTCAGCTAGAATTAACACATCGTATTCGCGAGGGTCCTCCAGCGAACGCGAAGAAGGGCATACCAGAATACCAACAGTTGAAAAACCTGCAATTTTTCTTAAGTCAAAAATCTCCCGAAACACATCCGAAACACACCCGAGCCCTCGGGGATCCTAACCAAACATACGTACTAACTCAATAACATCATACGAAATTATCCGTGCGATCAAATCGCCAAAATAACCTCAATAACAATGAGTTAAACCTCAAAATCAAAAAAAATTCTCAAACTTCTTAAAACATAATTTTTTGCAATTTAGATCCGAATCACGTCAAATGACATCCGTTTTCCACCAAATTTCACAGGATCGTCTTAAATCATATATAAGACTTGTACTTGGTGCCGAAACCAAAATACGAGCCCGATACCATCATGTTCTAATCAAATTTTATTTTAAATTCTTTTAAACAATTTCAGAAAATACTTTTCTTTAAAAATTCATTTCTCTTGCTTGGGACCTCGGAATTCGATTCTGGGCATACGACCAAGTCCCATATTTTCCTATGGACCCTCGGAACCGTCAAATTATGGGTCCGGGTCTGTTTATCCAAAACGTTGACCAAAGTCAAATTTATTCATTTTACATTTAAAACTTATCATTTTTCATAGATTTTCACATTTAGGCTTTCTGACTACGTGCCCCGACTGTGCACGTAAATTAAGGTGAAGATAAATGAGGTTTTCAAGGCCTCGAAGACACAGAATTTAGTTTAAAAGCAAGTGATGACCTTTTGGGTCATCACATTCTCCACCTCTAAAACAATCGTTCGTCCTCGAACGGACAGAAGAAGTAATTACCTGAGTCGGAAAAAAGATGGGGATAACGGCTCCGCATATCAAACTCGGACTCCCAGGTCGATATCTCAAGAGGCTGACCTCTCCACTAAACACGAACATAAGGAAAACTCTTCGACCTCAATTGACGAACCTGCTGGTTTAGAATAGCTACCGGCTACTCCTCATACGACAAGTCCTTGTCCAATTGGACAGTGCTGAAATCTAACACATAGGATGGATCGTAGTGATAATTTCATAGCATGGACACATGAAACACTGGATGCACGGATAATAAGCTCGGCGGCAATGCAAGTCTATAAGCCACCTCTCCCACTCAATCAAGAATCTCAAACGGACCAATGAACCTAGGGCTAAGCTTGCCCTTCTTCCCAAATCTCATCACACCCTTCATAGGCGACACTCGGAGCAATACCCGCTCACCGACCATGAATGCCAAATCACAAACCTTGTGGTCTGCATAACTCTTTTTCCTGGACTAAGCTGTATGAAGCCTATCATGAATAATCCTGACCTTGTCCAAGGCCTCCTGAACCAAATCTGTACCCAATAATCAAGCCTTACCCCACTTAAACCATCTAAGCAGAGACCGACACTGCCTACCACATAAAGACTCATAAGGAGCCATCTGGATACTCGACTGGTAGTTGTTGTTGTAGGAAAACTCTACTAAAGGCAAAAACTGATTACACGAGCCTCCAAAGTCAATGACACAAGATCGGAGCATATCCTCCAAAATTTAAATGGTCTGCTCGGACTGCCCGTCCGTTTGAGGATGAAATGATGTGCTCAACTCAACCCGCGTTCCCAACTCTCATTGAACTGCTCTCCAAAAACGCGAGGTAAATTGGGTACCTCGTTCCAAAATGATAGACACAGGCACACCATGAAGGCAAAAAACCTCTCGGATATAGATCTCAGCTACCCTCTCAGAAGAATAGGAGACTGCCACAAGAATGAAATGTGCTGACTTGGTCAGCCTATCAACAAGGACCCATACTGCATCGATCTTCTTCCAAGTCTGCAGGATTCCAATAATGAAGTCCATAGTGACCCGCTCCCACTTCTACTCGGGAAGCTCAATCCTCTGAAATAAACTAACACGTCTCTGATGCTCGTACTTAACCTGCTGACAATTCAAACACCGAGCCACATATGCTACGATATCCTTCTTCATTCTCCGCCACCAATAATGTTGCCGCAAATCCTGATTCATCTTTGCGGCGCCCGGATGATTAGAGTACCAGGAGCTATGGGCCTCCTCAAAAATCAACTCTCAAAGCCCATCCACATTAGGTACACAAACTCGACCCCGCAATCTCAAAACTCCATCATCATCTAAGGTAACCTGCTTGTCACCTCCACGCTGCACCGTGTCTCTAAGGACACACAAACGGGGATCGTCATACTACCAATCACGAATACGCTCCTACAAAGAAGAACGAGCAACTATACAAGCTAACACACAACTGGGCTCAGAAACATCCAATGTTACGAAGCGAATGGCCAAATCCTGAACATCCAAAGCAAGCGGTCTCTCACTGATCAGAATATAAGCAAGACTACCCATACTGGCTGACTTCCCACTCAAAGCATCGGCCACCACATTGGCCTTTCCCAGATGATATAAGATAGTGATATCATAATCTTTCAGCAACTCCAACCACCTCCTCTACCTCAAATTCAACTCCTTTTTCTTGAACAAATACTGAAGACTCTTGTGATCCGTGAACACCTCACATGCCACGCCATACAGATAATGCCTCCAAATCTTCAATGCATGAACAATGGCTGCCAACTCCAAATCATGAACCGGATAGTTCTTCTCGTGAATATTCAACTGCCGCGAAGCATAGGCAATGACCTTGCCATCCTGCATCAATACTGCACCAAGCCCAATACAAGATGCATCACAATAAACTGTATAAGGCCCTAACCAGTGGGCAAAACCAACACCAGTGTCGTAGTCAGAGCTGTATTGATCTTCTGAAAGCTCGCCTCACACTTGTCTAACCATCTAAAATGGGCACCCTTCTGGGTCAACCTGGTCATTGGGGCTGCAATGGATGAAAACCTCTCCACGAATCGATGATAGTAGCCTGCCAATCCCAAGAAACTCCAAATCTCTATAGCTGATGCTGGTCTAGGCCAGTTCTTGACTGACTCAATCTTCTTCGGATCAACCTGAATACCCTCTACTAATACAACGTGACCCAGGAATGCAACTGAACTCAACCAGAACTCACACTTCGAGTACTTAGCATATAACTGACTATCCCTCAGTCTGAAGAACCACTCTGAGATATTGCTCGTGCTCCTCCTGGCTGCGGGAATATATAAAAATATCATCAATGAAGACTATCACAAATGAGTCCAAATAAGGCCTGAACACTCGGTTCATCAAATCCATAAAAGCTGTTAGGGCATTGGTCAACCCAAATGACATAACCAGGAACTCATAATGCCCGTACTAAGTGCGAAAAGTCGTCTTAGGGACATCAGATGCCCTAATCCTCAACTAATAGTAGCCAGATCTCAAATCAATCTTTGAAAATACCTTGGCACCCTAAAGCTGATCAAACAAATAATCAATTCTCGGCAATGGATGCTTATTCTTGATTGTAACCTTGTTCAACTGCCGGTAATCAATACACATTCTCATCGACCCATCCTTCTTCTTAACAAACAACACTGACGCACCTCAAGGCTAAACATTAGGCCTAATGAAACCCTTCTCAAGCAAGTCTTGCAATTGCTCCTTCAACTCTTTCAACTCCTGTGGGGCCATATGATACGACAGGATAGAAATGGGCTGAGTGCCCAGAGCCAAATCAATGCAAAAGTCAATATCCCTGTCGGGCGGCATACATGGCAGGTCTGAAAGGAATACCTTATGAAACTCACGAACAACGGGCACAGAATCAATGGAAGGAACCTCAGCACTGGAATCACGAACATATTCTAAATAGGCCAAACACCCCTTCTCGACCATACGCTGAGCCTTAACATGAGAGAAAAAACTATGGGTAGAATAACCAGGAGTCCCTCTCCACTCTAAACAAGGCATACCGAGTAAAGTTAAGGTCACAGCCTTGGCATAACAGTCCAAGATAGCGTGGTAAGGTGATAACCAGTCCATCCCCAATATAACATCAAAATCGACCATTTCCAGAAGCAACAAATCTACTCGAGTCTCAAGACCCCCAATCACAACTACACAAGAGCGATAGACCCGATCTACAATAATAGAATTACCCACCGGGGTAGACACATAAACAGGAACACTCAATGAATCACTAGGCATGACCAGATACGGTGCAAAATAGGATGACACATACGAGTATGTAGACCTTGGATCAAATAACACTAAAGCATCACTATCATAAACCAGAACAATACCTGTGATAACCGCATCTGAAGCCTCAACTTCGGACCTGGCTGGAAGAGAATAACATTGGGGCTGGGCCCCACTATCCTGGGATACATCTCTGGGATGGCCTGCAGCTGGGTGGCCTCCACCTCTAGTGGTCTGAGCTCCACCTCTAAATCCTCTACCTCCACCTCTAGAACCTCTACCCCCACTTCTAGCTGGCTGGGCGGTCTGTGGAGCACCTGGTGCCTAAACCATAGCACGAGAACCTTGCTGCTGCGACTGAGTAACCACCAACCTCAGACAAGACCTCCAGATATGACCATACTCACGACACTCATATCATCCACCTGAGTGATGCGGCTGAGGAAACTAAGACTAACCTTGGCGACCTGAATGACCACCCCGAAAACTTTGGAGCGACGGTGAACTGATAGAAGCTGGTGGTGCACTGTAGGGCTGCTGATTAAAATATTGTATGTGAGAACCATGGCCACCTAAGGCACCGTGAGAAACCTAAAGAGCTGACTGAAAGGGCCTAGGAATTTCCTTCAGCTAGAATTAACACATCGCATTCGCGAGGGTCCTCTCGCGAACGCAAAGAAGGGCATACCAGAATACCAACAACTAAAAAACCTGCAATTTTTCTTAATTCAAAAACCTCCCGAAACACATCCAAAATACACCCGAGCCCTCGGAGCTTCTAACCAAACATACGTACTAACTCAATAACATTATACAGACTTATCTGTGCTATCAAAATAACCTCAATAACAACAAATTAAACCTCAAAATCAAAGAATTTTCTCAAACTTCTTAAAACATCATTTTTTGCAATTTAGGTCCGAATCACGTCAAATGATATCCGTTTTTCACCAAATTTCACAGGATCATCTTAAATCATATATAAGACCTGTACCGGGCGCCGGAACCAAAATATGGGCCCGATACGATAAAGTTCTAATCAAATTTCATTTCAAATTCCTTTAAACAATTTCCGAAAATAATTTTCTTTAAAAATTCATTTCTCGGGCTTGGGACCTCGGAATTCGATCCTGGGCATACGCCCAAGTCCCATATTTTCCTATGGATTCTCAAAAACCATCAAATTATGGGTCCGGGTTTATTTACCTAAAACGTTGATCGAACTCAAATTTATTCATTTTACAATCAAAACTTATTATTTTTCACAGATTTTCACATTTAGGCTTTCCGACTACGCGCCCGGACTATGCACGCAAATCGAGGTGATGATAAATGAGGTTTTAAAGGTCTCTAAAACACAAAATTTAGTTTAAAAGAAAGTGATCACCTTTTGGGTCATCACAGCATCACACTTCGTGCGTTATCACTCTTCCTCACCATATGCATCAATATCAATGTAAATGTACACGACATCACCATTCGTGCTTTATCACTCTTTCCTCACCATATTCCTAAGTATGAAGGTGCACGTCATCATACTTCATGCTTTATCACTCTTTCCTCTCCCAAACAATAGCAACAACAATATCTCGGCAATGGAATCAACAATAAGTATAAATACATCCTGGAAGGGGAATCAACAATAAGAGTTAAATACGTCCCGGTAAGGGAATCAGCTATAACCAAACTTGTACCAATAATCAACTTGACAATTGAACCTCAACTAGAGCCAATGCTCAAAAATAACCAAATACCAAGAAAATAATCGTAAGTCTTGCTCAACATGGATAATCAACAATTTAGGCATTCGTAGTACTTATTAAAAAAATACAACAATCATAATTTAAGACTCACGAGCATGCTTGACACAAACGTATAGGTACTCGTCACCACACCTATACGTCATACACTACACTAACACATAGCAAATAAATCACAATACTTACTTTCTCAAGCTAGGGTTAGACCAAACACTTATCTCGAACTTTTACAGCCAACTCAAGCCTCACACCGCTTTTCCTTTAGAATTCGCCTCCATTTTAATTGTATCTAGCCCAAATTAATTGAACAACATCAATAAATGCTTAAGAATTCATACCCAATTCTTAAATATAGGTTTTCTATCATTTTTTCCGAAAACTCAAAAATCAACCCCGGGCCCGCTTGGTCAAAACTCGAGGTTCGGACCAAAACCCCATCACCCATTCACCACGAGCCTGACTATGAAATTAGTTTCAAATCTGACCCCCAAACGAGGTCTAAATTTCAATTATTCAAAAAGCCATAACTCTACCCAAATTCCTAATTTCTACCATGAAAATTCTACATTCTTGATTAAAAAGTGATGAATAACATTGTGTAATTGAAAGAGTAAAGGTTATAATTGATAACCAACACCTTGGGGATGAATTTTTGTGAATAAAATTACCTTTAGGTCTTGGTAATTCGAAAATATGAAGAAAAAGGGTTCTGCCCATTTTTGCTACTGTTTTTAAAAGACTAGGTAGGTCTTCATCGCGTTTGTGATGGGCCTGCGGTGTTCGCGAAGTGCTACCCATTGGGGACTTATGCGATCGCGAGTTCTCCTATGCATTCGCAAAGGGTAATCCCCCTGACCTTCGCGTTCGCGGACCAGTGTACGCTCGCTTAGAAGAAATGACGACTACCCAGTCCACCTCTAATTTACTATACGCGTTCGCGGGACATAGGTCGCGTTCGCATAGAGCAGCCACCCAGTGCTCCGTGTTCGCGTCCCTCTCTTTGTGTTCTCATAGAACAAATTCCACCCCCAGCCCAGTTCCTTTTCACGATCACGAGAGTTACTACGCGATCGCGATGCACAAAATGTATGTGCATCAAAAGTAGCAAAACCTGCAACTTTCCTGAGTGTAAAGACATCCCGTGGCCTATCCAAAACTCACCCGACCCCTCGCGGAACCAAACATGCACACAACCTTAAAAACATCATACGGACTTACTCGTGCGATCAAATCTCCAAAATAATGCCTCGAACTACGAGTTCAGCATCAAAATAAAAGAAAAATCTCCATAACTCTTAAGTTTAAATTTTAACAATCGAGGGTCCGATTCACGTCATATAAAGTCCGTTTTTTACCAAATTTTACAGGCAAAACTTAAACACCATTGATATCAGGCTATATAGTTGTTATTTACACCATAATTGCCCATGCTTTGTTGTTGTTTTATAATGTAAGTTGCCAATAAAATGCTTTAATTGATGCTATTTGGTTTCGCAGGGAATATAAGATGTGAGGAAGCAACATGAAGTGTTTAGAGGCAATAAAGTGAAGAAAACACCCACTCAATAAGTACCCAAACACAAAAGAGCAAAAAGAGAAGGAATGTGGAGACAAAAAGGCCCAACACAGTCACTGCAGTTTCCACCGCGGTCCGCGTTGTGGTTGGAGTCAGTGTTCCCTGCAGTCAGCACCGCGGCGGCATGTTCACAACTCAGAAATTCGAGGGGCCAAAGTGTCAGTTTGGTAAAGCTGTTGTAAAACCCTTATAAGATGTAGGAAATTTGCCCAAGAAGGGAGAGGATTATTTTGAGATTACTTTGGCAAGAAAAACAAGTGTGAGAAATCACCCAGAACATCATAGTTCTTTATCTCTGCTATTTTTCTTGCAATTTTCCATTATGAATATTTTCGTAGTTTATTTTTACGTTGTTATGAGTAGTTAAATACTTTAATCTAAGGTTTTGGTGAAACCCGTTGGGGATGACTTGGTTGTTATATTAATATAGTTTGAATTGGTTGTTAATCTCTATTTGTTCATCTATGTTTTGATTATGGTTAGTTGAAAGGGCTCTCAATTATTCGTTCCTGTTTATTATGTATCTGCTTGGGAGAGAGTGCATATTTAGGTAGTTTTTTGAACAACATCACTCCCGGAGTATAGACGAGAGTTATAACCGAGGATTTAGAGGTTGGATTAGAGATAACGATACCTCGGGTGCAATCTAAAAGAACTGTAATGTGAATCTAGCTAGCGTAGTTTGAGATAGTGCATCTACTAAATTATCATAATTGCTCGGGAGAGATTTATGATAGCTGGAGAGTTGTTGATTGATAGAGACAACTAAGGCAATGCTATAGGAAACATACAAGCAAGGACATCACCAATGGGAGAAACCATTACCTTAGACCTTATTCCAACTGTTTACACTCCAAGCATAGTTAATTTTCAGCTATTAATTATTTTTAGTTTTTAGTTGTTAAAAAAATCATCAATTGTGAATTACAAAGTTTGGGGAAATTGATTCTGTGAATTTAGTAATTCCAACAAAAGTAATTGATAGGTTAATTCTCTGTGGTTCGACTCTGGGTAGAATTACTCAGACTATATTTGCTACGTCCGTGTGTGTCTTTTTATAAGGAATAGTTTGGCGTCATCAAATTTTGGCGTCGTTGTCGGGGAATTAACAGTGTTATCAATTACAATTGAAAGAAGTACCAAAATTCTTAGTGTAGTCAGCTTTCTCTATACCTAATTTTTACATTGAAATTTTAACGGTTGTTGACTTAGTTGCACAGGTGCATGCCGAGAAACTCATCGAGATCTGGTGAAGTATTTGAAGCATTATTAGATCCCGAGAAAGTTTTCAAAGCTTTGAATCGGGCAAACCGAAAAAACAAACAACAACCAACAACTGCACAATTTGAAACAATCATGGGATATCACAAGGAAAACCCAGCAATACCAATAGTGCCAGAGGCTGCTCTCAATGACTGGGCACAACCCACAGTTGAGAATCCATCCACAACGATAGTAGTCCCGCAGATACAGGCTGAGTCATTCCAAATTACAAATAACATACTGCACTTGTTGCAGAATAAGGGACTATTTTCGGGGTCACAAGTTGAAAATCCTGAGCAGCACTTGAAGAATTTCTTGTCTATCTGTAAAACCCAAAGGCAATCCAATGTAACTCCGGAAGCAATCAAGTTGTTATTATTTCCATTCACAGTGACAGGAGCTGCCCAGATCTGGCTAAATTCACTCCCCATAAATTTTATAGCAACGTGGGATGAATTAGTCAAGCAATTCCACAACAAGTTCCACCCACCCAACAAGACTGCTCAACAAATTGATGATATTTTGAGCTTTAAACAGAGACCGATGGAGACACTACATGAAACATGGGAGCATTTTAAAGTGATGCTAGTCATATGTCCATACCATGGTATTCCAGATCCAATGTTGGGGCAGCGATTTTACATGGGGTTGTCAGATAGCATAAAGAACATTGTTGATGCTTCAGCTGGTGGGGCATTCTTGAGCAAAACATGAAGAGATGGCCAGAGTCTGCTTGACAAGATGGCACAGAATTCGGGATGGATAACTAGAAATGCACCTATCACTCCAGTGGTGCACTCAGTGCCTTTAGATTCATCCAATTCTATGGCTGAAAATATGGCCACCTTATTGACACAAATGAGCATACTCACCAAAAAGGTTGAAGAGTCAGGGAAGAACAACATGTACATATTGTTGATACTACTAATGGGGGCTTGTACATATCTTGCATTAGTCAGCCAATTTGTAACCAGTGGAATGCAGAACACGATCATCATCACTACCCTGAATACATAAATTATGTGTCTAATTATGGAGGCCAGAGACAGGGTGGTCAAAATTGGGGTCAACAGAATCAGCAGTACAGGCCAGCACAGCCACAGTTCAACACTGGGAACATGGGAGGTATAAGGCCCCCCAATAATATGGCACCTTACCCAAGACCACAGGGATACAATAATCAGAATCAGCAGCAGGGCTATCACCCGCCTCAGCAGCAGCACGGTGGAAGGCAGGAAGATGGGTTTGCTAGACTTGAAGCAATGATGCAGCAGGTTATTGGGTCTAATGCAAAAATTAATGAGAGAGTAGATACACATGATGCAGCAATCAGAAATATTGAGGTGCAGGTGGGCCAAATTTTGATGTCTCTGAACAATCGTCCTCATGGGACACTACCTGCAAACACCCAAATAAATCCAAAAGATCAGGGACCGAAGCAGCTAATGGCGGTGATTCTACGTAATGGCAGAGATATGGATGTAGAGAAAGAGAGGGCTCGAGAAGCTAGACAGGCTGAGACACTCATACCAGTGCCCACTGAGCTGGATGAATCAACGAAACTGACAGAGGTGACAGTCCATCCTGCTCAAGAAAAAAATAGCATTCAGAATGAGACCGAGAAAGAAGCTGAAATAGTCCAGGAGCCAGTAGTTGATGTAGTAGCTGATAAAGATCAATCCCAATTGATTGAGAAAAAGAGACCTCCTGTACCCTTCCCTCAGAGGCTGGCTAAGTACAAAAAGGAGGAGCAATACAAGAAGTTCTTTGAAATGCTAAAACAAATCCAGGTAAATATACCATTGATTGAAGCTTTGAAGGAGATGCCTGGGTATGCAAAAATGATGAAGGACTTGATGTCGAGAAAGTTTGATTTCCAAGACTTGGCCACAGTTACTCTTACTCAGACCTGTAGTGCAGTGGTGACTAGACCAATTGCGGAAAAGCTGTCTGACCCAGGGAGGTTTACAATTCCATGCACTCTTGGTAATTTTGCTTTTGCTGAGGCACTGTGTGATATAGGGGCCAGCATCAATCTTATGCCCCTGGCAATTTATAAGAGGCTAGTCATTGGAAGGGCTAGTCCCACCTCTATATTGTTGCAGCTGGCAGACAGGACTGTGAAACGACCCTCTGGTATCCTGGATGATGTGCTAATTCAGGTAGGGAAACTTGTGTTCCCTGCAGATTTTGTAATCCTAGACTGCAAGGTGGATGAAGAGATTCCCATAATTTTGGGAAGGCCGTTCCTGGCCACGGGGAGAGCTCTAATTGATTATGAGACTAGGGAGCTCAAAATAAGACTGGACAATGAAGAAATAACATTCAATGTGCAGAAATCTATGAGGCGACCAAGTGAATTCGCCAATTGCTCTCTTATTGATGTCGTGGATGTAATTGTAGAGACTGATGATGAAAGGCTAACTATTAAGGACCCCCTTGCTGCATGTTTAATGAATTTGGATGAGGCAAATGGAGAGTATTTGACGGAATGGGTGTTGGCTTAGAGGGTAGAGGGTTCTGGGATAGAACTCTAGAATTTGAGCCCAAGCGACTTTTCCCGACGATGGATCTCTTTCGGCGGGGTTCTGGAGGGACTAAGTCGAGAAAAAAAATTTTGAAATATAAAGAATCTTCCTAATGACGGATTCTTTAGATAATTTTCTTGAGGGAAGCTAGTCTACAGAAAACACCAAAAAGATTTTTTATTTTTTAGGTAGTGTAGTAACTCCCCCTTGGTTTTTCTTTGGGCCACGGTTCTTTTCCAAGTGTTTAGCTTGAACCGGGTATAAGTAGAATTTTTTTGTTTTAGGTTAGGACTAATGGGCGACGAGCTTAAATTTGAAGAAGAAAAACCCTTAGTGTTCTTACACCTGAACACGATAGACGCTAGAGCGTAGCGCGTAGCTTCAAGGTTGAATTTTGTTTAAGTGCCTTAAAAATTGTATGTTTGTACCTAACTTGAACACTCAAAAGAGAATGTCTTGATAAACTAATTCAGAGTTAGTCATGTGCCATGTGGATGTGAGTATTATTGTATTCCATGTTGTACATTTGAAGCCTAGAACTTACCCTATGTGTTTGCAAAGCGAAACAGTAGCTTCATTCAGTTTTAGAAGTGATATAGGTATTTCTTTATTGAGCCAGACATATAAAGTGAACCCACCTGAATGCATTACATCTTAGTTAACCCCGTTGAGCCTATAAGCCTGTTTCTTTGTCAACTATAATGTGAACCTTACCAATTGTTTGAATAGCCTGCTGTTTGAACCAATTTTTCTCTCACTAAGCACTAGAATGGTATTGAGATTATGCAAAAACAAAAATGTGGGGTGGTGGTTTGGTTGTTGAAGTGGAACCATGGAAATAGAAAAGGTGCAGAATGTGAAGCGTAAAAAAAAAGAAGCACCACGAAAAATAAATCATATATTTTGTAGTGATTAATAAGTGGTAGCTTGTACAAATTGAAGCTAATGTATCGAGATATTTAAATAAATGTGGTGGAGTATTGGCTTACAAAATGATGGTCTTGAAGTTCAATGTAATTGTATTAAAAGTGATTAGGGAGGTTAGTCACTATATCCAAATGTATCATACCCGTCCCTTAGCCTACATTACAACCAAATAAAGTCCTATTGATCTTAGACTGAGTGGGGCTCGATTAGTCGAGTACTACACTAGGGGCAAGCTTATGGTGCATCTTTGTGGCATGTGAATGTTCTTTTTGGAGAGTGAGCGAATTCTGTCTATTTGAGTTCCTAAGTGTTATTACTATCATTATATATACATATGGAACTACTCTCTTGTGTGATGTGAGGGCATGTGATTCACAAAGGAAAGATGCATCTTGACTATTGTGTAGAATGGTTTGAGTAAGTGCCAATATTACACGGTACGAAAAACTTGATTCTTGAGGTAAAAGCTGCTCACTAATAGGTGTAACTCTTGTAAAATGTTCATGGTGTGAGTCGTTGAGGGAAAAGCATAAGAAATGGATTTTTATGGAGTGTGGTGAATTGCTCGAGGACTAGCAATAATTTAAGTGTGGGGTGTTGATAATAAGCTATATAGTTGTTATTTACACCATAATTTCCCATGCTTTGTTATTGTTTTATAATGTAAGTTGCCAATAAAATGCTTTAATTGATGCTATTTGGTTTCGCAGGGAATATAAGATGTGAGGAAGCAACATGAAGTGTTTAGAAGCAATAACGTGAAGAAAACACCCACTCAAGAAGTACCCGAACACAAAAGAAAAAAAAGAGAAGGAACGCGGAAACAAAAAGACCTAGCACAGTCACCATGGTTGCCACCACGGTCCGCGCCGCAGTTGTAGTCAGTGTTCCCCGCGGTCAGCATCGCGGTCGATGCCGCGACCGCGGCAGCATGTTCACAACTCAGAAATTCGAGGGGCCAAAGTGTCAATTCGGAAAAGCTGTTGTAAAACCCTTATAAGATGTAGGAAATTCGCCCAAAAAGGGAGGGGATTATTTTAAGATTACTTTGGCAAGAAAGACAAGTGTGAGATCACCCAAAATTTCATAGTTCTTTATCTTTGCTATTTTTCTTGCAATTTTCCATTATGAATATTTTCATAGTTTATTCTTACGTTGTTATGAGTAGCTAAATACTTAATCTACAATTTTGGTGAAACCAGTTGGGGATGACTTGGTTGTTATATTAATATAGTTTGAATTGGTTGTTAGTCTCTATTTGTTCATCTATGTTTTAATTGTGGTTAGCTGAAAGGGCCCTCAATTATCCGTTCCTATTTATTATGTATCTACTCTGGAGAGAGTGCATATTTAGGTAGTTGTTTGAACAACATCACTTCCAGAGTATAGACGAGAGTAATAACCGTGGGTTTAGAGGTTGGATTAGAGATAACGATACCTCGGGTGCAATCTAAAAGAACTGTAATGTGAATCTAGCTAGTGTAGCTAGAGAGAGTGCGTCTAGTAAATTATCATAATTGCTCGAGAGAGATTTATGATAGCTGGAGAGTTCTTGATTGATAGAGACAACTAAGGCAACGCTATAAGAAACATACAACCAAGAAAATCACCAACGAGGGAAATCATTACCTTAGACCTTATTCCAACTGTTTACACTCCAAGCATAGTTAATTTTTAGCTGTTAATTATTTTCAGTTTTTAGCTGCTAGAAAAATCATCAATTGTGAATTACAAAGTTTGGGGTAATTGATATGTGAATTTAGTAATTCCACAAAAATAATTGATATGTTAATTCTCTGTGGTTCGACTCTGGGCAGAATTACTCGGACTATATTTGCTCGTCTGTGTGTGTCTTTTTATAAGGCATAGTTTGGCGTTATCAACCATATAAGACCTATACCGCGCTACAGAATCATAATACGGGCCTGATACCATCAAATTCAAACACATTTAAGTTTCCAAAAACTCTTATAATTTCAGTTAAATAATTTTCTTTAAAAATTTATTTCTCGGGCTTGGGAACTCGGATTTCAATTCCGGATATACGCCAGAGTCCCATATTTTTCTACAGACTCTCCGGAACCGTCAAATCACGAGTCCGTTTACCCAAAATGTTGACCGAAGTCAACTTAAATTCAATTTTAAAGGCAAAATTAGTGTTTTTATCGAATTTCCACATAAAAGCGTTCCGGATATACCTCCGGACCGCGCACGCAAATCGAGGTGAGGTAAAAGGAGGTTTTTTTAAGGTTTCGGAACACAGAATTGACTTGTAAATCAAGTGATGACCCAATAGGTCATCACAATAATTTAATAGTGTAAAAAATTTTACCACGTCAGTTTATGTAAATTAAACGAAAATTAAAGAACTCCAACTAGTAGAGTAAAATGTCGTAGTCATGTAGCTATAGTCTAAGAACAATAGCTA